>MJUU01003897.1:27804-48870 GCA_002080025.1 Modiolus philippinarum | reverse complement strand
AAACTACTGACCCAATTGGCATCAAATTTGGCCACAGTAGTCCTTTGGTGGTCCCTTACAAAAATGTGTTTTCAGGTTCCGGCTATATCCAACATGGCCGCCAGCGGGAAAGATAGTTTTAACATTGGACCCTATTGGAAAATACATTCAAAGATCTTCTCCTCTGAAACTACTAGCCAATTGGAACTAAACCTGGCCACAATAGTCCTTAGGTAGTCCCTTAAAAAAAGGGTTTTTCAGGTCAGCGCGATATTCAAGATGACGGCCAGCGGGAAACATAGTTTTAACGTTGGGCCCTATGAGAAAACACTTTCAAAGATCTTTTTCTCTGAAACTTCTGAGCCAATTGGTATCAAACTTTGCCACAATAGTCCTTGGGCGTTCCCTTACAAAAAGATGTTTTTCAGGTATGTACTACATCCACCATGGCGCCAGTAGGGAACATAGTTTTTACACTGGACCCTATGGGAAAACACATTCAAAGATCTTCTCCTTTGAAACTACCGAGTATTTGGAACTTGGCCACAATAGTCCTTGGGTGGTCCCTTGCAAAAAAGGGTGTTTTTAAAGTCAACGCGATATCCAAGATGGCCACTAGTAGAGGCATATTTTTAACATTGGACCCTATGAGAGAACATATTCAAAGATTATCTCCTCTGAAACTACTGAGCCAATTGGAACCCAATTTGGCCACAAAAGTCGTTTTGTGGTGTCTTGCAAAAAGTTGTTTTTCAGGTCAGCGCGATATCCAACAAGGTGGCCAGCGGTGAACTTGCATTGGACCTATGGAAAACACATTCAAAGATCTTCTCCTCTGAAACTACTAAGGCAATGGAACCAAACTTGGTCAAAATAGTCTTTATGTGCCCCCTGAAAAGAAAACTGTTTTTTTAGTTCACACTTTATCCAATATGGCTGCCAGCAGGGAACACACTTTACCATTGGACCCAATGGGAAACACTAACAAAGGTCTTCTCCTCTTAAACTAATTAGGCATATTGGAACTATAGTTTAACTATAAATATGGGCTTTTTAACATAATGTCTATCTTAAGCAAGGACCAGGTGAGCTATACAGGCCCTTGAGAGCCTCTAGTTGAAATAAGAAATAAAAAGTGCACAAATTTTAAAAATTGTACGGAAAAAGGGCTATAACTCCGAGATTGGTTTTCAGATTTTCTTCAAAATTACACATTAGGTAGATCTCATCATGCTGATCATTTTAACCCTATCAAATTTTTGATTTCTGTAACGATTTTTGAGTTCTCGGCCAAAAACTGCAATTTAGCCTTATGAAGTATTTATGTTGTTTGACCTACCGCCTAATGGAACACGATTTTGAGAAGCAATTCTCTGGTGATAGTTCAGGCCAAATTTTGTTACATTTGGCCCAGTGGTTTCAGAGGGGAAAATTTTTGAAATTGTTGACAGAAAATCGACGCACGGAGGAACAGACGGACGGACGGACGGGCGACGGACGCATAGTGATTGCAATTATCTAATGCTCTCCCATTTTAGGTTACTTAATGACGGTGCCTTTACAACAACCTTGATGTGGTAATTTCATTCCGTATGTAATTAAATATTCATTTTTGAATATCTGCAGTCAGGTTGATGTATGCTTTAAAAAGTTTCACATTTAAGTTGTCACAGTATGGGAATTTCTTTAAACTTTTGATTTCTGACATTATCTTTGTATTAATTTCGGAGATGTTAGCTAAATATTTTCATGTCACATTCCTTAATCATAATCAATTGTTGTCACTTGTTCTCATATTTAAGCGTTGGTAATTAGTCGTTTAAGTGACAAATTACACATTTCCTCTTTTTCATATAAATACGATTTCCTCTACTTTTTCTTTTGGTGAACTTTGAATTGGCAGGTAATTATGTCAGTCATTTAAAAATTTCCATAGAAAACTTGTAAATGCACGATGTCGAATCAAATATGATATTTCCTTACGCTTTCTCTGCCATATTTTTACAATATTAGTTCGTTGGGGGTCGGGAAGAGCTATTTTGAATATTCTTTTCAGATGCATTGTCTAACTGATCATTGAAATAAATATTTAGTGGTGGAATTTGAGACTGCGTATTTTTGATACCTGTGTGACAAATTTTGCTCGAATTGTATAGTTTCCCGTTTATAAAAAGTTCATCGGGTTTTTTCAATGCGATCCTTTGTTCTGAGTGCGTTCATTTCTTTTCACTGTCTGCGACCTTTCACTAGCAATTACTGTTCAGTTGCTACCAGACACTACCGCAATGGAAGGGTGAGGTTTTCTCTTTTGTTCAATTCCTTTCTCTCTCACTTCGAATTTGTTTTTTTTATTTTTTGTTCATGTGTCCTTCTTGATAACTAATTATTTGTCAATTTTGACAATTTTGCTACTTTTGGCCTCTTTTACCTAATCTACAGAACGACACGGAGGCAACTTCTTTTGTGATTAAGACTTATCTTTGATAAATATATAAATATAATGATATAGTTTCTGTGCCTTCTTCTGCAATATATTTTTAAAAGAATACGAGTTTGTTTCTAAAGGTTCAATAATTTTCACATTACCATCTACAAGCTCATCTTTCAGTTCTTTGTATAATAACAATCAATTTCAGGCTTTTGGGTTTTGACAGTCTACTCCAAATTTTCTATTCGTGAGTATTTTCCATTCACTTATCCACGATTCTATTCATTACCTCACTCATGTCTTCAATATGTTTCTCTAGAATTTCTGTTTGTTCACCTCCTTATTCCATTATATAAAACTCCTATAGCCAAGTTTGCACTGCAGTGACATAAACCACATAGGAATGTTTGGCTTTGTTAACTTCTTTTGACTTCTTTTCAGTTTACATATACTTTAACCAATAAGTGAAATATTTCTCAGTGTAGAAAAAAAAGAAAAAATACAAAAATTGCATAATGAACAGTAAATTTTGTCATGCTGTAAACGACTTTCAGTATTAATCTCTCTTCAGCAGCATTAGCATCGAATAAGAATGAAAGACATAATATAAAAAATAGTCAAAATAATTACTCTTTACCGAAACAATAAGCCAAATCATTTACCAAGGACATCCAATAAGTGCACTACAAGGAATAAAGCCTCAGTATTTTATGGAGTTAGAATTTTGATAAAAACAGTAAATTTCTATCAAAGACAAGGACAATTTTCATTTCAAACACGTCTGGCCACTCGCGGTTACCTCTATTCCAATAGCATTGGCATCGATCCAATAGTTACAAAATGCGCAAGTTGCAAAATAAAGTAAATTTTGTTATGCTTTACACGTGTTCAAGGAGTAACCTTTCATCAGCAACATAGAATCAATATAGAAGAACTGAAATACAATATTCATATACCAAAATGATGGTGACAAATAAATCAGACACTTCACATTGTAATGTTTAGCTCACTATTTGTATTTAATGGCTTTTGAAAAACCTCTTTTATTTTTTGTTGCTTGTAATATTTTAATTCATACATTTCATTTAGTTTGAGATGTGATTTTTTATTGATGTGTTTTACGAGAATTCGTTGACCCCTCTTTTTAGCCAACAAGGCCAGGACACCACATGAACAAGGGACAAAAAAAAATAATGTAGACACACATACAGATGAACAACATGGACCAAAATCAGTAACAAATTTATTGCATACAAGTTTAGCTTTTAACTTTCAGCAGTACTAGCTTGCCAATTTGGTAATATTAATTGATCTTTAATTCGACATTTAATGAATTTATATGAAAAATTAATATTCTCTTGGTTTATCCATATACAATTAAGACCTAACTCAACATATCCAATTTTTCTTACCATTATTTGCATCATTTAATAACAACGAATACATTAGTGAAAACGGTGAATCCAATTTTTTCAAAGCATATAGCAAACTCATTGAAGCCCCAATTTTTTCTTGATTTTTGTATTGCATAAAAATTGACTGACTGGGCGCGGTATATTTGTTAAAATGGAACTAAATACGTATTCAGTTATGTCATTCAATTACTTTTGAATGCTTCATTCTGTAGTTTCGTTGACGTTAAAATGGCTGACCATTAAATTTTGTATGAATCGCTTTATATGTTTCGTGACTATATATTATCATTATCGCGTAAAATATTTTCTTTTATGTCAATTCAATAGTGTGCCTATATTAACATTTATAAATTTTTCTCAACAACTTGAACATCTACTGTGTTTGAAAGGATTAGTGAAAGAAGAACGTGCTACTGCTTTTGCATGTATTTTTTTTCAAAGGCTTACATGAAGTCATTCTAATGTTATAAGTTTGTGTGTGACATTGTTTCATGCTGTTTGCTTAGTTCTCTCTGTAGATCTCTGTAAATACCCACTATTGCGCAAAATTGATATTTTGTACATTTTGTCCTAATTACTCTGCTAATTACCAATATTTACTTCTTTGTACAATACAATGGATTTACACCAACATCTGTTGTTTCTCCCACTGGAGCATTATTGAACGTATTGCACGATTATAATTTCTTACTTTTATCTTGTGTCTTTATTTACTTAAGATAATCTTGAATTGATTGGATCTTTAAAATTCATCAAATGAAACGATTAAAAGAAACTAAATAATTTCAGATATCTGAACGATTACTGAACAAAAAGTGCAGAAACTGGAGAAACAAGAATAAAAACAAGAGGCTCTCAAGAGCCTGTATCGCTCACCTGGGTCCTGCAGCACTATAATTCCCAATTAATGGTCCATCTTTGGTGGTGTATGTACAATAAAAAAATCAAAAACTTTTTATAAAATTTAATTAAAATTGTTCAAAAAGTTTCAGAGAAGATTTTTGAATGCAGTTTCCAAACTTAAGGGGCCAATGTTTATCTACGTTCCCTGCTGGCAGCTATTCAACATAAAACTTGAAGAGGGTCACATAAGGACTATCATATCAAAATTCTACTGAAATTGTTCAAGCAGTTTCAGAGGAGAAGATCTTTTTATTCATTTCCCACTGGGTCCAATGTTAAAACTAAGTTTTGCTACTGGTGGCCATATCGGTAGACGGATCAGCACCAAAGTAACAAGCTTGGTCAAAATCTCACAAGTTTCATTTATGCATTGTTTAAATTGAACCCATTCAATGGTTTTCCATATATTTACTTCTTTGTACAATACAATGGATTTACACCAACATCTGTTGTTTCTCCCACTGGAGCATTATTTCAGTGGTTTCAGAGGAGAAGATTTTTGAAATTGAGCTACGACGGACGGACGACGGACGCCAAGTGATGGCAATTACTCACCCTGGCATAGCCAGTTGAGCTAAAAATTAAAAAAAACATGGAATTCATTTGAAACACAAATGGAGTGAACGTGACAAAGGTTAATTAAGCGAACAAGGAAGACACAATTCTTGAGAACTAGGTGTATGAGTTCAATATGGGTAGGACCATTTGATTTTCAAAAAAGGGGGGGGGGGGGCTTAGGTGATTTTGTAAATAAATAATCAATCTTGGTTCCAATGACATAAATATTCTAAACCTACTTGTCATGATAGTAATTTAATTTGTTTTGAAGAAAAAAAAATTTTCGAAATGCAAATAGTCAATATGAAGTGGCATTTGGTGAATATAAATAATTTCTTCGAAATGCACATGAAATAAATAGTTTTTCTGGGCAAAATTTCCCAAATTTCACCCATTCCCTGAAAATGAAATGGTCGTCCCCTTACGATGAAATGTCATGATGCTACAATACATAGTAGTTGAGAAATATATATATAGACTTAAACTCAAAACTCATGACAAGAAATCCTAGGGCTAAATTACCCATGCCCACCCGTGGTGCTATTTATCCGGACCATTAACTGACTGATTGTTATTACAGAGAATTTGTGTTTCTATGGCAACGTTCTGTCTTCTAATCGTGGCAACTTAATCAGCCGGAAAATTCTCTCCATGTGATACCTTTGGTTTTGCATGGGTATTGTTTTCTTGGAATGTTATGTTCTGAAGCTCTAAATTGGTAACTCCAAACTTCGCCAACCTAATCCCCCCCACCATCCCCCCACCAACACCTTAATCTCTCAATGTACCCTAACCACAACCTCGAATGCTGGATCCGCCGGTTGATAACATTTTTTATCTGAGGTGGAATCGTATATCACTGTAAATGTTCTGAGGTATTTAATCATTGATTTCAAATCATAAAAAACAAGAAGTAAAATTAAAGTTGTTATGACCGGGAATCGAACTCAGAACCTTCAGATTATTAGTCAAGCGGTGTAACCCCGCGGCTACCCGGAGCATCACTCAATCATGTTTAAAAAAGTAGGTGTGTTGTGAAATGAAATGTGAAACTCCGGCGAAAGCTTTCATAATTTATATGTATCAGTTCCAAAACACAGAATATAACTTTGTTGCTCCGTTTTCTTGACATTTTGTCTGTTAGATTTCGTTAAATTGTGTAAATTAAACAGTGCGTTTTTCTGCCAAATTTCGTGAAGTAAGGAAGAAATTAAAAATCTTCCCGTAACCACATTTTTATGAAAATGGAACGCAGCACTATAGTGACTTTCCGTCGATTCTTACCCGTCCAGAATAAAAATTTCGTGACATGATTACGTTCAATAAAAAAGTCATTTCTTCTAGCTTTGTCAAATTCGCAGTGTGTTTGATCGCTCGTGAAAAGGTACAGATTTCAAGTTGTGACAACCGCTAAGACCGGAGTCTGCTTAGTAACTACATTCGACAACAACGAACAAGTTCCGCTGGCTAAAAAATAAAATAAAAAAAAAAAATAAAATAAAATAAAAAAAGGGAGAAAAAAAATTGTTTTACTGAAAATGCCACTTTGCGAGAATTTTGAATTTCTAACAGATATTTCCACGTGTTGGAAGAAATGCCACGCTTCCTGCACGTTTAAGAACCCGGCCTTGTAGCAAGCTCTTTTTTGAGTGATCCGTAGGTGATCGGCTACAAGGCTAAATTCCCCGCCCTTTTCGATTTCACCCTACTTTTCCAGTGGCAGTCAGAATTTCCCGCCCTATGACCCTTTCCATAAGTGATTATTTATTTACAAACTTGTTCTCGTCTCGATATAGCTGAAATATTGCTCAGTAGACGTTTAACAATATTCAATCAATCAATCAATCAATCTAACAGATATTCATTGTTTTACACTTTAAAGAAACTTCGTCTTTTTGTTTTGTTCCATGACAAGAAATCCTAGGGTAAAATTACCCATGCCCACCAGTGGTGCTATTTATCCGGACCATTAACTGACTGATGGTTATTACAGAGAATTTGTGTTTCTATGGCAACGTTCTGTCTTCTAATCGTGGCAACTTAATCAGCCGGAAAATTCTTTCCGTGTGATACCTTATTTTGTATGGGTATGGTTTTCTTGCAATAAACTTGACCAAAGTCACCTATGCATAAAATGTAAGTCAAAGCGATTTAATTGATTCAGGTAGTATTCATTAAGGCAATTTTACATACATATTGCCGATGTATGCTGAAATATATGATGATTCCTCACCAAATCCTGCGGGAAATTTTTAATTTCATTTTTCCTCCGTAGTGCGAAAGTGTTTTACCAGCAGACTAGGCTCCTTTAGCTAGCCGTCAGATTAGCGGCGAACACCCTTTGACCCATCTTTCAAAAGTACGTATTGTCATATTCTTTCCTTTCAAGATTGTGGTCATGGAGTTAGTAGTCTACCGGTATTGGGTTTTATTCGTATGTTTACTAAACTATAGGGAAACGGGACAGACAAAGGGGAGGTTTGGGTACCCATAAACCGGTTTAACCCTACCGTTAGCTTTTGGTAGTGCCGGTGCCAAGTCCGGTTGCACCGAGTTCCAGTCGTTGTTTACGTTTGTCCTTTGTCTAATTTGTGTTTTTCCTGTGTAGTTCCCTAGCAGATTGTGGCATGTAATTATTATTTTCAGCCATTATACGTGTTTCCTATTGTCCCTATTATTTTAATTAATTTGACGAAGCATCATTGTCCTATTATGTAGTTGTTGGGAAATAAACTTTAACGCAAAAATTTAATCAAAGTTACCGAAGTGTAAAATGTAGGTCAAAGGCAATTAAAAATGATTTCGGTTATACCCATCAAGGCAAATAGTTTGATAAAGCATCATTGTCTTATAATGTGTAGTTGTGGACTTAAACGCAAATCACTCAAGCATGAAGTGTAGGTCAAAAAGTCAAACTAGCTAATGAACACAATGTAGCACTATTAATGATCAACTCGATCTAATATCAGTGTTCTACTTCTTACATTTTCTGAGAAATGTACTTAAACGCAAAACTTAACCGGGCACACAGAGGAGCGGACAAGGGTAAATATGCCTCTTCTACATCTATATGTCTTTCTTCATTCGTGAACATGACATAAAAATAGAATAATGGTTTATTTCTATACGACGTTTCAACGAACAGGCAAAGTCTATTTATCAGACAAAAGGGTCACAAAATTCGTTCGCGATCGTTATTTTAACATTTTCTCCAAAACGGTTTTAGTAGATTAAGATTCGAAGATTAGCTTAAAAGATACAGATTCCCAAAACTTGCAATATAACGAATTATTAATACGCAGTTTAGCGATTTATTGACTTTTTATGCAGTGCATTTTCTACTACAACCAATCCTTAAAAAGTAATTTAAGATAAGAAATTAAAAGATGTTAGAGAAAAAAAAAGATAAAATAAAAAAATCAACCAATGAAATAACTAGTAGGCATTTAATACGACAGTTACCTTTTATTGGTTATTAATGCTGCATGTTGCAAACTACATGATGCATCGCAGAATGTGTGAAAATGCCGTTTGTATTGCGCTTTTCTTACATTTGTTTTTACAAACTGCGACAGCCTCAACAATTTACGATGTTAAAAAATTATATTCAGACTTATTACATGATTATAATCCAAACATTTATCCAGTACTAAATCAATCAATGGAAATGAATTTGTCAATCCAGATGCATTTGATTAAAGTAGTGAATTTAGATGAAATAAGAGGAAAATTTTCAGTAGTCGGAATTTTAACTTTTTCCTGGATAGATCAAAGCTTTCGTTGGAACCCAAATAACTACAATGGAACAGAAGCCATTAATTTTTTGTCAAAAAGTGTCTGGTTGCCATCGGTGTTTATTTCTAATCCTATTGAAGACATTGTAGATATAGAAAAAGGAAATAAACATGTTACATACTATAACAATGGTGAAGCAACATGGAGGACCGGGAAAGTATTAAGCACTTCTTGTGACATTGATGTCATTAATTTTCCCTACGATGTCCAAACATGCTTCGTTAATTTTGGTGTTAGATCAGCAGCCACTGGAACGATAAATTTTCTCAGCAAAAATATAAATACAGATAAATATCAACCAAACAGTTTGTGGAGTTTGGCCAACACATCTGTACGTGTTATAGCTTCCGAAGATCACGTAAATACAGCAATGTTAGAATTTGTATTAAAAAGAAACTCACTCTTTTACACGTTTAACATTATTTTTCCAATGATTGATATAATGGTATTAAATCTAATGGTGTTTTTCTTACCTTTAGATTCAGGAGAGCGAGTATCACACGCCACTACAACTTTGTTAGCACTCACTGTCTTCTTTACCGTTATCTCGGACAGTATGCCAAAGATGTCCAATCCAATGCCATCATTATGTATTTATTTTATATTGAATTGGGTGACAAGCATGTGCGTTTGTGCAATGACCATTTATCAAATAAACATCACTCACAAACATGCAACATCAGAGATTCCTTCGTGGATTAAACGAATTCACTTCATTTGCATATCACGTAGGAACAAAATTGCAAGAGCTGACAAAGAACTTGCTTCTATGAATAAGCAAGAGCAGAATGCAATGGAGGTCATAACTTGGACGGACATTGCAAATGTATTAGACAGATGTATGTTTGTACTGTTTGCATTCATTTTGGTTATCAATACATGTTATTTCTTTGCAACAGTTAACAAAATCACATTATGAATGGAATTATTCTATGGACGTCTCTTATTCGTCTTGAAGTGAAAGTCAAAAAAACTTTTCTTATTTTTTTTATATATTTCGAAACATCAAATGTTAATTTCGTATATATAGGAAAAAGAAGGGAAACGGGGAATGTGTCATAGAGACAACGACCCAAAAGGGGGTAATAACAACTAAAAGCCACCATAAGATCTTCAATGAAGGTGAGGAAACCCTACACCCAACGACAGGTCGGAGTTGGTCCCTAAATAAAGAGTAATCAAGTTCAGCGAAATAAACATCATCCTAGACTCCCATAGATATAAAGTGAACTAACTAGAAAACAGACAAGACACACAAAGGTTTAATAAATTTCCTGACTTAGGACAGGCGCAAACCTGCAGCGGCGGGGTTAAACTAGTTTTATTGGGCCCAAACCTTCCCACTATAGCCAATGTGATAAATAAGAAAAAACAATCGTAACAACAGTAAAATTCAGTTTGCAACAGGACTCAGTTAATTGTGAAAAATGAAACTGAAAGAACTAAATATACGGACATAAACATAAAATCACAAGAGACTACTAGCAGTTAACTGACCTGTCAGCTCCAGACCCATTACCAACTGACAAATTAAGTTATGTACCATCAGTATACAGCTAACCCTAACCCATATACATGTCTATGAATATGTTCACACCACAAAAGTTAATCCGGATCAACTCAGGTAAAATCTTAATCAACATTACGTTCACACTGCAAACGTTAATCCGGATTAACTTAATCCACAACTCTACGTGTATTTTAACTAAAAACTGGTCAATGTGAACGTAACATTCTTGATTAACTTGATCCGGATTAAATTAATCCAGGTTAACTTAATCCGGATTAACTCCAGTGTGAACAGGCCTTAGACGCATATATATAAACCCAGAGATGCAGTTAAGCTTTTAAGCATATATAGTATGATCTTATTTCTCACTTACTTCATTGCATCATTGTTTGATAATCGAAATTTTCCTGTTGAATAAACTGGAATATACAGATGTTTAAACTAGATTACAAATTATAATTACGATTTTTTAGCTCGCCGGGACGAATATCCGGAGAGCTATTGTCATATCCCCGGCGTCGGTGTCGTCGGCGTCAGCAAAACTTTAACCTGACTTGTGGAATGGAGACCTGAAAAGCTAGGATGTTGATATTTGGTATGTGACTTCCTTGTGATGAGAGCTTTCTTCTGGTACCATACTGGTAGACATTTTGACCTTGACCTTGCCCGTAGGGCAATTTTTAAAAAAAAAACTTTAACCTTGCAGTGAAAGGGTGTTTATATTTGGTATGTAATTTCCTTATGATGAGAGTTTTCTTCTGGTACCATACTTGTAGACGTTTTGACCCTGACCTTGCCCTTAGGGCAATTTTTGAAAAAAACGTTAACCTTGCCTCTAGGAGGTAGGCTTTTAGTGGTAGGTTGTTGTTTACATTTGGTAAGTGACTTCCTTATGATGAGAGTTTTCTATTGGTACCATATTTGTAGACATTTTGATCTTGACCTTGCCCTTAGGGCATTTAAAAAAAAACTTTAGCCTTGCCTCTAGGAGGTAGGCTTTAGTGGAAGGTTGTTTATATTTGGTATGTAACTTCCTTATGATGAGAGCTTTCTAGTGGTACCATATTTGTAGACATTTTGACCTTGACCTTGCCCTGAGGGCAATTTTTTAAAAACATTATCTTTGCTTCTAGAATTAAGTTGTTAAGTGGTAGGGTGTTCAAATTATTTGGTATGTCACTTTTTTGTGATGGGAGCTTTCTGATGGTGCCATATTTGTAGACATTTTGACCTCGACCTTGCCCTGAGGGCAGTTTTTTAAAAACTTAAACCTTGCTTCTAAAATTAAGTTGTTTAGCGGTAGGGTGTTCATATTTGGTATTTTACTTTCTTGTGATGAGTACTTTCTGGTGGTACCATTCTATAACTTTCAAATTTATTGTGCATTGAGGTCACCCTAATCCCCGGCGAGCTATGTTGGCTTCTGACAACTCTTGTTACTCCATTGATTCACGACATTTCTAGACAATAGCAGTTTTGACTCATGTTCTGCTGAAACAGGAATGTTTTATCTCTGCATTACATTTGGTTTATAGACAGATCTGGGTACTATAACAATATTCGATATTATATTTTAAGTGCGAGGGGTCGCCTACTAACCCAGTTTTATAGGTTTCTGCTGTTTTAAAATTTGGTGTGATATTTTGTTTCACTTTTAAAATATGCAAAAAAAAGGTTATTCATTGCATATTTTCGACATTATACATACATTGCAAAATAAATACAAATATTCGCATATGCAGAAAATAAATTAACAGTAACTTCGGTATTTTTGTTATTCGAATATGGGTTCCGTGGGATAAAATTTTCTCCTTTTTCCATTCGTAAAAATTTAGTCAAATACTGACAGAATAACTTGAACCATCTTTTCGAGAAACTTTGGAACCCTTTTGGAATGCCTGTAGATTTAAATGTATTCTGCAAATAAGAGACAAAAATATCAGGGAGATTAATATTTCAGAAAATGGAAGTACATTTTATTTGAAAAACCTAGATATTTCATTTCTAAATTAGTTGCAAAAATAGTGGTCACGTCAATTCTGTCTTTATTTTTAAAGAATTTTTTCAGGATATATTTTCAGGTTAATGGACTTCCAAATATTTTGGTTTGATCTGCACCGATGAGACATAAGTTGTCGAAAATAAATTAACAGTAACTTCGGTATTTTGTTGTTTATTACCACTAGGCCGATGCCTCTGCTAGTGGATTGTTAGTCCCCCAGGGTATTAACCAACCCAGTAGTCAGTATTACGGTGCTGATCCGAAAACCGACTTTATTGAAACTTGCAATATCTAAATTTTACAAAATTTTGCTTAACACTTAGGAGTATCTCTCCCTCATACATAGCTCTGTCCGTAGCTGAATTGTGGCTTTTCTTCCTAGAACCTTTTGGTTATTTGCTCTCTATCAGCTTTTTCACGTTTTTCGGTTAATTGGCTTCTAAATGTTTTGGTTTGATCTGCACTGATGAAACATAGGTTGTCAAAATGCACATATGCAGAAAATAAACAGTAACTTCGGTATTTTGTTATTCAGAGAGGAAACCTATAAATTTAATAAAATATGTTGTTTGAATAAAAACAGCATCATAATAGTTTTATCTTATTCCATTAGATATATCTAATTTTTGGACTAATTCACTGAAAACAAAAACACTGTGGCATTTGTTTATTTTTGCTGTTGTTAATTGCATGAAAATTGATTAGAAATAACAAGGAAGAAGCAATCCATTTACCTAAAAGCATTTGTAAATTAATGAAACCAGAGATTGTTTTATGAAAAGTTCGGTAATAATGTTATACCTTCCGTCCGTCCGTCCGTCCGTCACACTTTTCTTGTGACTCAACCTCCTCCTACATTTTTGGGTTTAGGGATTTAATTTTGTTTTAGAATTGTTGGATATAGTCTGCAGATGCGCAATAAGCGTTCGGATTTTCGATTTTCGATATTGGTCTTGGTGCAAACAGGAGGCCCCATGATGTCAATTTTTACACATGTGGCATGTCACACGAACTCCTCCTACATTTATGGATTTAGGGATTTAATTTTGTTAGAGAATTGTTGCATATAGTCTGTAGATGCGCAATAAGCATTCAGTTTTTCGATATTGGTCTTTGTGCAAACAAGAGGCCCCATGATGTCAATTTTAACAAAGACTCAAAGATTTGGATTAAACACATGCGGCATGTGACGTAAACTGCTCCTACACTTTTGGATTTAGGGATCAAATCTTTATGCAGAATTGTTGCATATATTCTATAGATTTGCAATAAGCTTTTGGAATTTTGATTCCGGTTCCAACTTTGGTAAATTTCCTGAAAATGTCAAAGACACATATTTTTTTTTTAATTTTGGCATATTATCTTATATTCTGACAAGTGTTTGGTAAAAAACAAATTCTGAAAACTTAGGATTCTGAAAGGCGGTTCCAATTTTGGTAAATTTCCTAAAAGTCTAAAAGACCACTTACTTTTTGGAATTCTACCTAGCAACCATACTTAAAATGTTTGTGTAGTTTAGGACAAACATTTTCATAAATTGGATTTCAAAAATATTTGATTCCAATTTTGGTAAATTTCCTGAAAGTCTCGAATACCACTTATTCTTTGGAATTCTACCTAGCAACCATACTTAAAATGTTTGTGTAGTTTAGGATGAACATTTTCATAAATACGATTTCAAAAATATTTGATTCCAATTTTGGTAAATTTCCTGAAAGTCTCAAAGACCACTTATTTTTTGGAATTCTACCTAGCAACCATACTTCAATTGTTTATTTAGTTTAGGACGAACATTTTCATCAACTGGATTTAAAAATTATTTATTCCAATCTTGATACATTTCCTGAAGGTCTCAAAGACTACCTATTTTTTGGAATTCTACTTTGCAACCATATATCCTAGAATTCTTTTAGTAACAATAATGACTATCAAAAGGTAGATTTAAAAAATAATGAAAAAAATTATGCCAAGGGTGTATAACAACTGTCTACTGTGTCAAACAGGGAGTGCGGGGATAGCTGTCGTTTCTGACAACATCTAGTTTCTAAATGTGGATCGCGTTGTTTTATGATTCGTTTAAGCCAAACGATTGAACTCTAGATTTTTTAAAGTAGTATTAATCAAATATTGTGTTTTGGACACCCTACATGTATTTACCAAATATATACAAATAACAGTTTAGATGTTTGTCTTGTGGCTGTCTCACGCCCTTGTTTTGTCTTTGTTTTTTTCTGTTGCCGTTTTTGCCATGTCTATGGACTTTGATTTTTGTAATCATCACTTCCCTTCACTATTTTACTGCCGTTGTTAAATTAGTCTGCTTTAGTCGATGTGGCTTAATTTTTCCACATTTCTTTTATGACAATCATGACATTAAGGACTTTGTACAATCTGCAATGGATTTGTTGACAGATTGTAATGCAGAATCAATGACAAAAGTACGGTTTTATTGAGTTTTTTCAGTTTAACTTTTGGTATTTTTCGAAATACTCATTCATTTCACAATCTTTACATAAATCGAAAAATGCTTACTTTTTTGTTTACCCACACGTCATCAGGACAAAGATGGAGTGTATGAAGTTGAGTTTCCCTACACATCTCTAATTACCTATAATCAATTTACGGTTATAGGTCTTTGTTAACCTACTTCTCGCTTATTCTAATGGAAATTAGCGGCCTTTCCAAAATCATTTCGTATTATAACTAACGAGCAAACAATCTTCATTAATGTAAAAAATAGCAATATTTCTACTAATATGTCAAATTTTGGTATATTTCTAGATACACTCTAATACAATTAATTTACACAGCAAATACAATTAATTTACACAGCATAGCATTCAATTTAAAGTTTTTGCCATTTTAAGGCACAATCTCTATTACCCATTGGACATATTCTTACAATACTTTCTTTTTTTTTCTTTTCAAATTTCAAATTTAAATACCTGCCCTGAAGTTTGAATTAATAATATAATACAACTTTTCCAAAATTTAATCCCTTGATTATTACAAAAAGTAAATGATCACGACCTTCATTTTGTTTCTGATTAATTTGTATTAAGATAATGAAAATTAAAATCTAATATTGAAACCATTTGAAAATAATATATATATATCAATCATTACATAGCTTTTCTATTCAGCTTACAGTAGCAAAGAAAATTGTCGTGGAAGTTACCAGAATTACAGAGAAAAATACAAACATAAATCTGTCAAAGAAATTTGCAATATCTTTCCATACTACATTCACAATGTCTCTTTCTTCCAATGTCTCATTTAGTGACTTACTATCACACTGTTCGATTTTTGTACTTTTTATCTTACGAGAATGGAATAAAACGTATATGTGCTTAATCCAAATTGGCACAGGCGATTTGAGATCACTTTTGTGGTAAATATTTAGCTGGCCAATAGTCATAATACAAATCAATACACTAACTAACATGTTACATATCAAATAGATGCACAATGACGGCATAGGATTCGATGTCTTTGGTAAATTGTCGGAAATAATAGTGAGGAATACAGTCAATGCTAACAGAGTCGTTATGGCGTATGACATCCTCTCGCCGGACTCCACAGGCAAGATAAACACCAGAAAATTTAATGTCATTATAACAATAACAGGAAATATAATATTGCACGTGAAATATAACGATTTTCTCTTGAAAACCATTTTAAACTCTGTTACCTGATATCCGAACTGAGTCACGTGTACCGATGTATCTATTAAGCTCCAGGTACTGTGCTCTCGATATCTATTAGTATAGAGTTTTAACTTGTCATTAACCATGTTTATGTTTTTAGATTGAATTCCACCTGAAACAAAATCGAGCGAACACGTCTGGGTATCATAAGGATAGTATGTCACATCAATGTCACACGTAGTACTGAACATTTGTCCAAGCAAAAGTTTTGCCACACCATTGCTTTTGTATGAAACTAATCTGTGTCCTTCTTTTATATCTACTTCATCATCTAAAGGGTTTAGATTTGCTATTGGTGGTATCCAGACACTCTTCACTGGAAATTCTATGTAGTCAGTCATGTTGTAGTCGTTTGGATCCCATAGCATATTTTCATCTGTCCAGGAAAAAATCAAGGTTCCTACGATCGCAAATCTCCCACTTATTTCATCTAGATCCACAACTTTCAATACACCCATGGAAATGGTAACGTTGATATCTTTTTCCTGATCTACAGATGGGTACACGTAAGGATTGTAGTCATTCAGTAAATCTGTATAAAGCCTTTTCACGTCATATATACTAGATGTAGATATAGTTTTTACACATATAATTGACAATAGAAATATTGTTGTCTTCATCTTACATGTTTTCTCATACAGAATAACCTCAGATATGCAGCTATTTTGTACACAACACAAAAATATAAAAGGCGGTCTAATTAAAAAAAACTTTAATTGGGCAATATTTTCTGATGTAGTGACCCTAAGCAAATATTTTTATCCAACCTAATTTTTCCAATAATTTCATGTTAAACAAATACTGAAATTATTTGTATCAATGAGGTGTTAAATGCCGACGTTTCTTTTATGTTTTTTTTCGTCTTATTTTGCTTTCTTTCTGATCCTTAACTGTTTGTTCATATAATACAACGAATCAATTGCGCAAAATAATACTTATCTGGTAATATATGCAATTTCAATTTACAAACTCATGTCCCCTGCGTTCTATAAATTATCATCATCAGTACTCTTTAAAGACGTAATCCATTGATTTCCTCTTTACCGGAATCAAAGTATTTCATAATTTCATAATGCATCTTTCTTTCTTTCCACTTTAAGTTATGCAAGTAATATTAAATTTTGTGAAACATTGAATTGATTCTAGTCTTTGAATAAGACATTGGAGTGATCGTCTAATGTTCATAACGGGCAACAGGTAACTTTTGCTTCAAATTCTCAGTGGCATCAACGTAGAAACAAGATTGAAAAAAGTCTTTCATATTTCATCCTCCTTTTCAATACATGTTTTGCATGAGACTTCATATTTTTATTTTTTTTTCTTATTATAATGCATGTAAGCGTAGTATAAGGACATTCGAGTGTCATATTCAATGAACAGATACAACTATGAGGAACAAGATGAACATAACCACATAATCTCTCAAAAGTATTGAGACGGGGTGTGTTGACAGAGTAATCGTCTCCTGCTATGCATGTATCCCCGTCATGTAAGAAATGAAATACCCCAAGTTAAACCGTAGCCAAAAAGGTGTTAAATTCAATAGTTAAAATGAAACGAATCATTAGTGGATCCAGTAAAATGTTACAACGTCAGTGGCTAGTTTCGAGACTATAAGATAATACTGGTCAGCTTATTGGGCATGGAGACAAAAGAATTAACGGAGTGTTTGAATAGCTTTCTTTAAATGTATTATATGAAACACATTTTGTAGTAAAAGATCAAGGTAAATGCACAAAGATAAGGCGTAGGTTTTTATGAAGCTAAAACGTCTAACTACTTTCTAATATTCGTACGTCTATGCTTGTAGATATCTTTTAATAAGGTGCATTCGCTATACATTCTTCCGTTTGACATTTTTTTCTAATTCATAGAAATACCCACCGAGGACTCTCAAAAATGCCAAAATACCATTAAAAAAGAACGACATACTTTTACACATCTAATTTGTAGCTCTCAAAGTACTGCAATGTTTCTAGCAAAAAAAATGGATTGTCGGACTGGTGAGCTTGACAGTAGGATCGATCAGGTAAAACAAGAAATGGATTATCGGACTAGTGAGCTTGACAGTAGGATCGATCAGGCAAAAAAAGAAATGGATTATCGGACTGATGAGCTTGACAGTAGGATCGATCAGGCAAAAAAAGAAATGGATTACCGGACTGGTGAGCTTGACAGTAGGATCGCTCAGGCGTCAATAAGGTGATTATTACTGATACTAGTATTTAACCATGTGGGAAAAACAAATTTTGATCATTTCCTCTAAAACTAGAAAGGTAATGGGAACATCAAAATGAGAAGAACAACTTTAGAAAACTACTAAATCAAATTAAGGCAGTCTTAACAGGAATGAAGAGGTTAGGTCCTTATACAGGTTGCTGTTTTCGTTTCAACTTAAACATGGACACCAGTCCTGCAAATTTTAGCACTCGACCCTTAGTTGAACACATATTTTTGTCAAATTGAAATTACGTGTAAAAGGTAATATAAAATTGCTCTTACTCTAGAAGCTGTCAACAACCATATCTTGCACATCAAAACGTAATAAAGCGTTATACCTTTTCGTAAAGGCGGGTTTTGACAATGTCTTTAGAGAATGTATTTAAGAAAATGAACGGGGTTTTTGATTTTGTTTGTTTGTATCTTAACAGTTTAGTCCTTCATTCTTTATTATAAATCAAGATGGTCTATTTTCCTTTTTTAATGAGCATGATTACAAGGCAAGTTGGAACTTCATCAATATCAGACATTAACAATTTGTATATTCATTTAATAAATGATTACAATAAGGAAACACAACCACCTTATAACTAGTGTTTGTTGACAGTGGACTGTGCATTTTATCTTGTTATTATCAAGGAATTTGATGAATGTCGTATCTGCATTTTTTAGTGGAATATGGTCAGACGATCGACTTACATTGGACCCATAAGATTATAATATGACTTATAATATATCAATTTCGCAAAATAAAATATGGAAACCTACTTTTATACTTGTTACGGCTTTCAATACTTTAAAGGATGTAGGTCACGACTTTAAGTACGAGCATACTACACAGGAACAGTTATGTGGTTTTACCCTGATATTTTTGAAAGTTTTTGTTAAGCTGATGTGACTGATTTTCCTTTTGATGAACAAACCTGTTTGCTTCAGTTAATTTCATTTGGTGCGTTACCATCTGAGGTAAAGCTAAATGCTAAAGTCAATGATGCAGCATTGCACTATACGGCGAATCCAACATGGGTTTTAGAGGAAATAAAAACTACGAGCAACTATAACAGATTCTACACATTTGAAGTACAAATAAAGATAAGAAGGACACCAATGTTTTTTCTAGTTACTATAATTTCACCTGGTTTTTTTTAACTCTTCTTTAACTCATTTGTTTTCCTGCTACCGTTTGAATCGAGAGAAAGGATGTCATATGCTATGACAGTACTACTAGCATTACCAGTTTTTATGACTATGGTGACAACGTATCTCCCTATCACCTCACAAACAATGTCTACTGTATACTTTGTTATTGCCTTGCTGGAGACTTGGTATTGGGCAGGATAATCTGCTTTCTTAACATGCTTCAACTACGATTATTCCATAAAGATGACAAAAAGATCAAATACCAGAATGTCTGCTGAAAGTTATTCTTTTTTGTAACGTCCGAAACAGGAAATTGAAAAACGACCAAACTTATTATCCGGCACAGAAAATGAAAGAGATGTACAAAAAAAAAGTGAGGGCAAAAAAAAAAATCCATAAAGTTTTCAAATTATGTTTGAATTTAACAACATTATGTCTTGCAATAATTAATTATCAACCAATGGACAGTCATCTTTATATAAAGAATGATGATGATGATGAAACTTACAACATAGCACGACAATGAATTAACATACAAATAGAAATCATGGAAATGATAATGAAAGTCTGACAATCTAAGTTTTATGTGTATCTTGATTTACACTGATAAAAGTATAACAAGTAATTTTGATACTAAAAGTATATCTATGAAATAACTGTATTCACAAGGTATAAAAACGGACAAATGTTTGTACATGATGCCCGACACAAAGTATAACAACAGATAAACCTTTGTACATGAAAGTATAACAACGGATACACCTTGGTACATGATGCCCGACACAAAGTATAACAACAGATAAACATTGGTACATCATGCCCGACACAAAGTATAACAACAGGTAAACCTTGGTACATGATGCCCGACACAAAGTATAACAACAGGTAAACCTTGGTACATGATGCCCGACACAAAATATAGCAACAGATAAACCTTTGTACATGATGCCCGACACAAAATATAGCAACAGATAAACCTTTGTACATGATGCCCGACACAGAGTATAACAACAGACAAACGTTTGTACATGATGTCCGACACAAAGTATAACAACAGATAAACCTTTGTACATGATGGCCGACACAAAGTATAACAACGGATACACCTTGGTACATGATGCCCGACACAAAGTATAACAACAGATAAATATTGGTACATGATGCCCGACACAAAGTATAACAACAGATAAACCTTTGCACATGATGCCCGACACAAAATATAGCAACAGATAAACCTTTGCACATGATGCCCGACACAAAATATAGCAACAGATAAACCTTTGTACATGATGCCCTACACAAAGTATAACAACAGACAAACGTTTGTACATGATGTCCGACACAAAGTATAACAACAGATAAACCTTTGTACATGATGCCCGACACAAAGTATAACAACAGATAAACAT
>MJUU01003897.1:1045-27650 GCA_002080025.1 Modiolus philippinarum | reverse complement strand
CCCGACACAAAGTATAACAACAGATAAACATTGGTACATGATGCCCGACACAAAGTATAATAACAGGTAAACCTTGGTACATGATGCCCGACACAAAGTATAATAACAGGTAAACCTTGGTACATGATGCCCGACACAAAGAATAACAACAGGTAAACATTTGTACATGATGCCCGACACAAAGTATAACAACAGATAAAAGTTTGTACATGATGCCAGACAAATAAAGTATAACAACAGATAAACCGTTGTATAACTAAATACCGAAGTTACTGTGAATTTACTTTTTGCATATGATGCCCGACATAAATATAACAACGGTTACAGATAAACCTTTGTGTATGATGCCCGACAGTATAAGTCCTAGTACAAAGTACCCCACAATTAATGACGCATAGAACATCATCTAAAAACAGGGGTTTTGAGTCTACGTACATGTAAAACAGATTTGCATTGTTGTTTCTTGTCATGATAAGCAACCAATAACAGACCCTAAAAATATGCATGATGTTGTCAGAATATCCAAGGAATGTCCGTGGATTAAAAACTCCTGACTTTTGAGGATGACAAAGCTGGAAAATGAATATATCTCCGTACCCTTTATCTGTTAAAGTGAAAGCTTTTCTGTACAACTGCTTAAAGAATTCAATAAAGGTGACAACAAAAGTCTGAATCAGTTACAGGGAGAGACCAGTAAGGAAAATCCGTAATACATATGACAGAATCAAGAAAACACAACCGAACACAAACATTTTTGGCAAGCCGTCAAACGGGCATTTCATAAATCCGTTCAGGAAACGGATTAATATAAGTTTTTCAACTTGTTTCCGAATCCTATTTAATAATTCTAATTGTATGTTATATTGTTCTATATTATTGTGTTTGTATATTATATAATGAATTATTTAATAAAATATGTTTACAGTAAATAAAATGGTGGGTAAAACCAGGTTTAATTATCAAGGTTTAGCTGTACATGTATAAGCTCTTACCATGATTGTTGCTTTAATTAAAAAAACAATGTTATTGATTTACCTATCAACTTTTTGCACGTTGCTTGTTCTGACTTGTTGTAAGTAGAAAAAATTCTGTTGATCATGCATCGGAAAAATTTAGGTAAGGTCGCCTACATATGACTTTTCTTTGATTTTTTGAGCTTTTGAAATATGCAGGTTTTTTAACTTGATTAAAGTCATCATACAGTAAAAACCTAAAATGTCCGAAAATTATAATCACAGGCCACAATCTACATATGAACAAACTAAGAAAACAAAAATAAAAGGAAAACATATATAATGATTAAAACTTGGGATAGTCGGACTTGGTACCGGCAGGACAAAAGCTAGCGGTAGGGTTTACCTGGTTTATGGGTACACAAACCTCCTCTTTTTGCATTTGAATCTGCTTAACAATAGGAAAATGTTACTAGAAAGGACACATTCATCTGAAACAGAGAAAAAAAATCAAAAGACTGACAATGAGTAAACTTGAAATCATTCTCTGTCCTTAATTCTATAAATAAAAACAATAGCACACAAAGTCTAGCGACTGACAAAACTTAGTCCACGAAGTATGGCAGCAAAGAAAAGCTTATGACACAATAGAAATAATCAAATAAGCTGAAAAAAAACAGATATAAGGTAATCATTGGTACAAGGATGTGTATAACAGCAATTCTCAGATGCAATTTGTGAGGTTAGCGAAAGAGGCCAAATCTCCGCACAGTTTTTTTTACTGTTTTTTTTTTTTTTTACAAATAAACGATTAAAGTTAATACGGGACTTTTGAGTCGTGTTCATACCGGAAACAAATCTTTTATTATGCGACAAAAATCAATACATCAATACCTTGAGAGGGAATCACTAATTAATGAACATTGTTGAGCTAAGGGTGATTTATTTTCAATCAGTTTGTAGCTCTTCAGGTTGATTGTTTTTCGTCAATTAAAATTTAGTTAGATAACTGTCACGTAGGACAAATTTTTAGTACACTTCAATTTCAAAAATAGTTTGTTTTATATGGTGGTACATATTTATTTCAAAAGATCAGAAATCCAGTTATCCTTCTTACTGTTTTTAGGAGATCGTTTCCGCCTTCAATTACACGAGAATTCCTATCTCAAAAGTCCCGTATTGATCTATAAATTTTAAGTGTAAATTAATAAACACTCCTTTGCTTTCTCTCTAAAGTTTCTTTTCCACCAATGCAGGTTTGACTTTATAATCATTTCCTTGCATCCTTTCTTTATCAATTTAGAAAGGTAATCCTTAGTGTTATCCCAAGGCCTTTAAGAATAGATCAATTCATTATTGATAACAAAATACCAAAGTAACTGTTAATTTATTTTCTGCATATGCACATTTCCACAACTTATATCTCATCATGTTTCAAATGAAACAGACAAAGCAGTAGCGGAATAAGAAAATAAGAATAAGAAAAAGAAATCAAGGTATATAAATGTGTCTTCTTTCGTCGAGGGGGAGATATAACAAGTCATGTAAACTCCTCTTCCTACCCTTAGGACATTTCGATGGTAAGAGATAATGATGAATACTTATGATTGAAATGTAATCTGATATATTTGAGATATGACAGAGAGAGAGAGAGATACATGATAACTACATATACCCTAAACACGCACAAACACAAAAAGATTTCAAAAAAAGGAAGAAAGGCGTAACTCAAAGAAATGTGGGTTATGTGTAGTATAAAAATGAAAGAATATGGAGTAAATGTATATGAAACAAAGTCTCTATTAAAACATGATAAAATCAAGCAATGGGACGTTTTTATTGTTGTTATTCTTCTTGAAGTCACCATTTGGCCTCCAACAGTTTTTTTATACCTAATAGTAAGTTGAAGACGGCCCCTAGCACCGGTATGCGGGGAATCCATTGCTAGATGTCAAACAATGCTACCTCCATTTTTATACCCGATGGATATGGGATCGTCAACAAACATAATGTTAATGCCAAAGTGTTTTTACAATCTCTGCCATCTGCATGGTTTTTTTTTTTACTATACTGTTAAGGAGCGGGTTCCCAGCACCCCAATATATGAGCATATAATAAAAATATACCGAATGTTACTGATTAAAACTTGAACTTAATTAAAAACTCATAATGATATAATCCATTTCGATATTATGAAATTGCGTAATAATGTTATTTGACAATTTCTTGAATGATTAATTTGCAGAGATCACATATTACATATCACTAACCGATTTTATTTGAAATTTGTAATATCCAAATTGATGAAAATTTTGTATAAATCTAAGGGACCGACCATTTAACTTGAAAGGGGGGGGGGGGTATGGTTTTTTTCTAAAAAATATTTTGGATCTGATTTTATGTGAAAAAAATATTCTGGCTGCAAAAATGATGAAAAAAAATTTTCTGATGGAGGCTTTCTGCCCCCAAAAATAATGTTAATTTTGAAAAAAAATATTTTGTCGCTACACATGAAAAAAATAAATAAATGTTTTCTGTCCAGAAAAAAAAACCATTACCCCCCCCCTTTCAGGTTAAATGGTCGGTCCCTAAGGAGTATCTCTAGCGTGCAAACTTCTATCCGGCTTAGCTAATTTTATCTGTTCATTAAGATCATATTTTTATTTGCTCCCTATCAGTTTTTAAACATCTCTTTGTTTAAGTTTTTCCAAGTGCTTTGGATTTGATCTGCACTGAGGAGACATAAGTTGCTAAAATGACCATGTGTAGAAATAAATTTACAGTAACGTTAGTATTTAGTATTAATAACAAGATTCAAGTATTATTACTAATTAATTAGTATTAATTACAAATGGGTTGATTGCAATGCTGGTGGATTGTTAGTCCTCTAGAGTATTCCCCAAACCAGTAGTACAGGATGTTAGTGTTGGTCCAAAAACTGTTTTTCATTTTGAAACTTGTAATATCGAAATTTATGAAAATGTTGTTTGAAAATAAGGAGTATCCACCTCATGCAAAGCTCCACCCATAGCTGATCTTAAATTTCATTTAGGTCGTATTCATTATTTGTTCTCTATCAGTTTCTTTATACTAAATATCGACTAGAATGCTTCTAAATGTGTAAAAAAAAAAAAGAGAACAATAACGATTACTTTCTGCATATGACCATTCCGATAACTTTTATCCTGCAATGGTAGCTTTTACTATACAGATAAAGCCCTACGTATATTGCCTTGCTGTATCCTGCACAGCTGCACGTGCACAGCTGTATCTTGTATACTATACAGGATATCGATTTAAGCCACGCCTACTTCCGGTATTTATGGACAGACAGAAATCGACAAAAAATCATTTTTATGTAATATTTTCCATTAAATGAAGTTGTTTTATGTATTGCAGGATAAAAACAATATACAATTAGTGTCTTTAGATATCAAATGTATTTGTACTCGGCACGAAACAGATTGAAATGCTCGCCAAAGGCTCGCACGTCAATCTGTTTCTAAGCCTTGTACAAATACAGCTGATATTTAAAGACACTAACTATATATTGTCTATATGTCTCTTCATTGCAGATTAAATATATGATTAAGTAAGTGAAAACCGAACCGTCAATCAAAAACGACAATGACAAACTTCTGGAGGGATGACTTCAAGTTTTGGGTAACATACCCTTGTTGAAGTAGCCTATTTGTGAGCAACCGGGCTCTATCAAGGTAGTCACTGTATTGAGCACAGGCTCTTGAATAGCGAATGAGCTGGGAGATGTAAACTCCATATATCGGCGCTGTTGGGATGTTGCTACAAAGAAAAGGGAAGTTTACTATTGGAAAAGTGAAGTCTTTGCGTTTGTCATACAGCTTAGTTTGAAGTCTACCTCTGTTGTCAATTTCAAGATGAAGGTCAAGGAACGAGGCTGATGTGGAAGTCTCTGTGGTATCATTAATTTCGAGCTCACTTTGATAGATCAGAAGAAGAAAACCATCAAAGCGAGGGTTGTTTATTGACAAGATATCATTGATTGATTGATCGGGCTAGTTTTTAATCTTTAATTTGAAGAAGACTCTTGACGAATTCAGCCTCATAAGAGTGGAGAAGCAGATCGGCTAGGAGAGGCGCACAGTAAAATACATAAAAAAGAAAACTTTACCCACATTCAAAAGGAAAATCAACTCCAGGGGAATATATAAAAAGCGGAATATCGAAAACTTTTGCATGAATTTGATATCTGACAATCATACTGCCTTGATCAATCTGTCAGACTTCTATCTTTCTCATTTAAAAATTACGTGTTGCCAGTTCTGACGGAGAACACGGTACGTAAACCTGACGATCAGACTTTCTTAACCGTTTGTTGTCGGATTCTCTCTTTCTCATGAAAAATTACTGTTTTCAGCATTGACAGGGAACACAGAACACTGTAACTAAAAAAAGTTTGGAAAGTTTCACAGAAATTTTCTTAAAAGTTTTGCTTTTTTTTGGTATGTATATAAAATATGTAGGTCTTTAGTGTAAAATTTGAATACCGATGTTTTGTTTATAACATAACTGGTTTTTTATCTTCTTATGGCACGCCTAATAGCTCTGTTTCTATTTTGATCAATGACCTGTTAAGCAGTTTGTATTAAACTTTGTGTGCACAACATGTCCTTACATCACTGCTTTCTGTTTTGAGTTAACGTTTTTAAAAATTTAAGACACTGTGGATTCAAGAAGGGAGGAGTAGGTAGATATTTTCACCTCTAAATATAAACAAAGAAGCATCATCGCCGACGTGGTGGCTCTTTCCGTATATTCAAACCCAGCAAACGAACCTCTTCATGCCGTAAATTGGAAATTTATCCATATTCCGTTTCCTGAAAACGGAAAACAACAAAGAAGTTGCTTCAAAATTACTCCTTATTTACAAATTAAACAAAGCCTTTAGTGTCTTATTGCAATACGTAAACCATAAGCGGGAGAGTTTTAACTACAGAAAGGAATTGCAGGACCTAATGATAATTTTCTAAAATCTTTTCTCGCAAGAGACTGTTTCATATCGCCTTTTGTTCACCTTAAAAACATGCAGATTTTTAAAGTTAGTCTACCTGTTAGTCCCCGAGGGTATTCACCAACCCAGTAGCCAGTACTTCGTTGCTGGCCCGAAAACCGAATTTATTTGGAAACATGCAATATCTAAATTTTAGTAAATTTTGTTTAAAACTAAGGAGTATCCCCCTCTTGCATAGTTTTGTCCTTAGCTTTTCTATTTAGATCTTATTGGTTATTTGTTCTCTATCAGTTTTACACCTATTTCGATTTATGGACTTCCAAACATTTTGATTTTATCTGCACTGAAGAGACATAAGTTGTCGAAATGCGCATATGCATAACCTAAATTCACAGTAACCTCGGTATTTTGTTATTTAGAGTAATGACATATATAAGTCAGATTGTAAGTCGCTGTTATTTGAAATAAATAACTTCGACTTGTTGCCCCAAATAAAATGGACTGAGATTTGTCACAACTCGATTTTCTAAAAATAAAGCAAATTTTTGACGTAGTTTTAAACCTTGACATTCTGTTAAACTTCCTTGTGAGAAATTAAAATCAGGTAACTATATATTTTCTTTTTAGTTATAAAAATGTCCTAAACATTCCTTTGTGGTAAAACTGGATCAGTATTACAGAAATACCCTGCTTACTACCATCCTGCAAAAACTTTTAGACTGTTTATTCAGAAAGCAAAACAACATGAGACTTAACAATATTATAACTACTTCATGGTAATTCTAACAATAGACCACCTCATTAGATTAAAATTCTATGTCCTAACGGTATTCTTTGTCCAAAATTCTGATAAAAGTGAAAGATAGAACCAAGAAGAGAAGGTTACATTAGGTAATAATTAATTGAGAGGTAACTCAAAACATCAGTCAGGGACACAGTTGCAATAGAGAGACACGTTTACTTGGTTAAATTCATAAAATCTAGNAAACAAAAAAAAAAAAAAAAAAAAAAAAAAAAAAAACAAAAAAAAACAACAAAAAACAAAAACAAAAACAAAACAAAATAAAAAAAAACTGCTATGGGGTTATTTCCAACTGAAATACCATCTATTACAGTTGAAAGGACAGTTTTATGTTTCAGATGACAAATGGTGACATTGGCGTTAGCCCCAGAGTAGAATGAGACGAAACCCTTTGGAGAAACAAAGTAAGTATAACGACTGATGATATGTTTGCATGCAAACACAAGTCACCCAAACCAGATTCCATACCCAATTGCTTTTGAAAAAATGCTGTGTTGTATATTTATCCCCAATGATTGTAATAATGTATTCTGAGATATTTGTTTCTTTTAGTGTTATAAACTGATTATCTTTTCGTCCATCAGTGTTAGTAGTACTTTGATTCACAGGTTAACACTTCATAAGTATATGTACTGGATTGCATCAGAAAGGAAGTTACGTCATAATGGTTTCATTATTGATTCATTGATGAAACCAAAATTCAAAGCTTAATATGTACATTTATTGATACTTTAACGTGAAATAAAGCTTAAGGGCTGTGACCTTGACCTTTGACCTTGACCTCATTTTGAAGGTCCAGACTTCCTGAACATTTTGTACGTTGAATGTCTTTTAGTATCTCCAATGGTATTTGAGCTATAAGCAAAAAACACAAAATTCGGACATCAAATTCGGTTTTCGGCCCATAAACCGAAAACGGTTGGTCCGATAATTTTGAACCCTATGTAACTAATGTAGATCTTAACAAGACACACATTTTTGCCTTTACATATTATCAGCTATCTATTACGGTTGATGAGTTATTACAAAAACAAGGTCTAGGGTCAAAGTTCAAAGTGACCAATGACCTTTGACCTTGGCATTTTTAAATGTAACAGATATCACCTAAATTGAATGGAAAAGGTTTTAGGTTTCCATCTCTTACCGTTTTAGAGAAAAAAATATGCTAAAAGAGGTGACGAAACTTTCGAGGGGCATAACTCTTGAACGGTGCATCATAGAATTTCGGTCCAAATGTAACAAATGTAGAATTTCGGTCCAAATGTAACAAATGTCCGTCATGACCTAATAAACATTTTTGCCATAACAATTAATCAGCTATCATTTACAGTTTTCGAGATATTCCAATCACAAAATTTGAGGTCAAAGTTCAAAGTGACCAATGACCGTGGTCATTTTGGAAATTCAAAGACCTTTTTGCACATCTTGGGGTGGTTGTCCACGTTGATGCTATATTTCATTAAGTTTGGAATACCGATCTCTGAGATAATGTTTGGACAAAGTTTGAAAAATCCATTGAGGAATAATAATAATAATAAGAAACAGAGTAAAAACAATAAGTCACCAAACTTCGTTTGGGTGACTTAAAAATATCTTTTTCAGAGAAATTATTGGCGTACTGTTAATGACATTTTATTGTTGTATAACTTGTTTTATTTTGATAATTTTCATCCACTTGAACTTATTATCCACCCGTCATTTATCACATTAAAGATAGAAATTGAAGGCGATAGGAAAACGAAGACTATTCTTACTGGTATGCACGTGATGTACAAGAAAGTAACTATGACGAACAATTAAAATAAAGAAGCTGTGCTGAATTGATCCTTGATATAAACTCTTCAAAAAGCAAAATTGGTGACATAAGGTTTAGGTCCTCCTATCGTAGTTTTGTTCTAGCTATATTTGATATCGCTGATTAACAGGATTTCGTTCGGTTGGATGCGTTTTTAACATTTTTGGTTACTTGTTCTCTATCAGTTTTTAAATATTTTGGTTCATGGACTTCCAATTTTTTTATTTTATCTGTACTGAAGAGACATAAGTTGTCGAAATGCGCATATGCAGAAACAAAATTCATGGTAACTTAGGTATTTTCTTATTTTTTGAAATTGTGAATTTCATGGTAATTTTAACCATAGACCACATTATTAAAATGCTGTGTCCTTTCTGAATTTTTTTGTCCAAAAAATGTCGACAGAAGTGAAAGATAGAACCCAGAAGAGAATGGTACATTAGGTAATATATAGTTGAGAGCACAAAACATTAGACAGGGACACAGTTGCAAAAATAAAGAGACACGTTTGCTTAGTTGAAGCTAAAATTAACCAAATTTAGAATAATGAAAAAACTTTTTGAGGTTACTTCCTGCTGAAATCCTATCTATAAAAGTGGGAACGTGTTGAAAGAACATTTTTATGTTTTTCAGATGACAAATGGGGACCTTGGCATTAGCACCAGAATAGAGTGAAACATTTTTTTTTCTCTAGAAACAAAGTAAGTAGGTAACTGGTTTCTAATTTATAATAAATATGCTTTTGCATAGAAATTTTATGTGTACTGTAAATGACATTTAACTTTTTATAACTTGTTTAATTCTAATAATTTCTTCGACTGGACCTTGAATATTCACCTATTTATCACCTTAAAGATAGAAATTGAAGAAGGGTAGTAAAATAAGAAGATAGGGAAACGAAGACTATTCTCACTGGTATACACGCGATGTACTGGTCAGTTCTCATTACATTTCTTAACAAATCTTCATTGTTAAAGACAAATATTCTTAAAAATGTATATGTAAAATACAATCTGGCGTCAAAATGGTCCTAGGCAAGATTATACGCTTGACAGATAAGGCATAAAGAAGCTCGTATAGATATAAGTGTATGCAGCGATGTACACGGTACACGATATAACCCTGTTACAAATAAAACAAGTTAAATATTGATGCAAAGCATCAATTCGCCGCCAAATTAGGTCAAGTAGAGTGTATGTCTTGGAAATGTGTTATTGTACTTTTATAGTACACGAAATATAAGCTCTGACCTTAACTTTAACCAATCACTGAACCATGAAATGTAAGTCAAGGTGACGAACAATCTCTTGTTTAATTTTGTTTTCTTTCTTAGAGACATCTGCATGCAAGATAACATGATACTATCTCTTATAGTACCTAAGATATGAACTCTGACCTAAATTCAATCAGTGTCAGTGGACCATGAAATTAAATCATTTTCCCTCAAAGACATCTGCATGTAAAATTGTTTGATCCCATCTCTAATAGTACATGACATATGAGCTGTCACTTAAACTCTTACCATATATCTAGGTCACTATGGCCTGATTCTTGTCACTACTGCATAAGATGACAGCCCTTGACATGCTGAACATTTTTAGCGGGAAGGAATATCGGATATAATTTTGAAAGGGAACCACCCAAGGACCATCCCTGCCAAGTTTGGTCCAAATTGGCCGTGCTTTCAAAGGAGATGAAAATAAGAAAAGTTTATGATGGATGACAACGACGAATGCTTCATGGTGGCAATAGTTCACATGACCCTTTGAGTCAGGTGAGCTAAGAACCCCTTATTTAACAAATGGATTGGATTGTAATATTATATATATATAAGTATTATTAGTATTTCTTTTTTTGCAAGAATCATTCTGTTCATATTAAAAATTGGTTAGCTGAAGCTATTAAAATGTATTGCATTGGACCAATTTATGTACAGACAATGGAAACAACATAATAGAATAAAGATTCTTTTTTATTGCACAAGCATACACTGTCAAATTCATTATAGTAACTGAAAAACAATAAAAATAACTTGCTTTTAGTGCTCCTTTTATTGTGTCATCATTAACATACATATTTAATCGTATTATTGACAGTGGAATCTTCCCTTTTGATCTAAAAAATGTTAAGGTTTCCCCAGCATTTAAATCTGGAGATAAGTTCCTTCCTACTAATTATAGACCCATCTCTATCCTACCAACACTATCAAAATTAATTGAAAAGCATGTTGCCAAAAACATATATGAATTTCTATCAGAATTTAATTTGCTACATCCTGCACAATCTGGTTTCAGACCTTTGCACTCTTGTCAAACAGCCCTTATAAATTTAATTGATAAATGGGTACATGAAATGAATAATGGAAATATAAATGTTGCTATTCTTCTTGATCTAAGGAAAGCTTTTGATGTTGTTGACCATGATATTATGTGTAAAAAACTTCAAATTTATGGTTTGCATGAAACCGCTGTATCATTTTTTATTTCGTATCTTAAGGATAGAACCCAGCAGGTACAAATTGGGAATGTTCAATCTGATATATCTTATATTAAATATGGTGTTCCTCAAGGGTCAATACTTGGACCCCTGTTGTTTATTTTGTATATAAATGATTTACCTTTGTATATTAAAGATTGTGATACTGATATGTATGCAGATGATTCAACAATGCATATTTCTGGAAAATCATTAAATGAAATTTTGGATAAAGCTCAAGATGACCTATTTCAAGTTGATCAATGGTGCTCAGATAATGGCATGTTCATAAATTGTGAAAAAACAAAATGTATGGTTATTGGTACAAGACAAAAACTATCACTATTAGATACTGAAATTTCCCTTAATGCAATGGATGGTACTATACATTGTTCAATGAATGAAAAAATACTTGGAGTCAAAATAGATCCAAATTTGTGCTGGGCAAGTCATGTAGATCTGATATGCTCCAAAATTTCATCTCGAATATACCTTCTTTCCAAAATAAAAAAATTTTTAAATCTTGAATCACGAAAGCTTTTTTACAATGGTTATATTTTACCACTGATAGATTATTATTGTGTTGTATGGGGAAATTGTAATAATGAAGACCTAAACCGAATTCTAAAACTACAAAAAAGAGCAGCACGACTGATACTTGATGCAGATTTTTTGGCACCTTCAGATCCTCTTTTTAAAACTCTTGGATGGATGAAAGTTCATGATAGAATAAAATATCATAAATATCTGTTAGTTTATAAATGTTTGAAAAATGAAGCCCCATCATATCTAATCAATAAATTTCAGTTCCTTTCTGAAGAAAATCCTTATTCTCTGAGAAATGTTGTAAATGGTAATTTAAAAGTCCCAAAACCCAAGACTGAACTTTATAAAAAATCTTTCACTTATTCAGGGGCATCATTATGGAATGAACTGCCAAATAGAATAAGAAACTCACCTTCTATAAATTCCTTTAAGGAAAACATAAAAAAGTTCATTCTTCAACAACCTGTTAATGGCGATTTTTCACAATCAGATGAGTTTTAAAATTGTTTTTAATTGTATTAGTTATATTTGTATGTTATTTTTATGCTATATTTACATATTTGTTTATAATGGTTTACAATATATTATTGTTGAGGGCCTCAGGGAAGATTAGTTCGTAACTAACTGTGTTACCCTCTTGAAATAAAGCCTTTATTATTATTATTATTATTGAAAATTTTAAAACTTGCAAAAAATGTTAACAATAATGGTTGTTTGTATTAAATATAATCTGTAAGATCATTGTATTCATGTTTGTGATGTTTACTGGTTTCATATTAAAAATGAAACTTTCTTCCGTTAAAGATGATCTTACAGAAAATATTTTATATTATAAAATGGCATTTTAATACATGTTGATTAAAAAAATGTTATAAGCGTAACACCCGTGAGAGTGAAACATAGGGCCCGTACACCAACCTCTCAATTTGACATTTGCTTTTAATAGTAAATATAGATTGACAACACTAAAATGTCCTAAATTTGTAAGATTGTTTCTCATTTGATTGAATCAGTTGAAGGCTGACTTGTTTTTGGTGATTGTAATGTTGAACCATTGTTTTAATAGACATTCTTAATTAGTACCGATTTATTTCCAACTGATAATACAGCCAACAGCTTATTTTATATATTTGCTTAGTAATTGCCAATAGAGTAATTTAGATTTTAGGCATTTGAGATAATTTATAGTGTAGAACTAGTACAGCTGTAACAGTAATCATTACACAGCAGTCAAGCAATTTGACCCGTGTTTATACTTGATGGTATCTCAAAGATGATTGAAGGTCATTATTGTTATTGTTTGGTGTAATTCATTTTATTAATTGTTCCATTTTTATGATTTTATTTTTGTTAAAATGATCGGGATCCAAAGCACGCTATCTTGACCCACTTCGACAGATTTTCTTTTGTTTTCACTCTCATTAATGTTGACCTATATCAATTAACCCATATCTGAGGCACACGTGTTTGGTAAAAAGATTGCGCCGGATACGCTGGTTCTCGCTTTATGTATTTATCATTTTTTTATTTTTTTTATGAACAACCAAAAATTAATAGTAATAATAACAATAATAATTGGAAACAATATGCAACCCCCAACTTGAAAACCATTGCAATTAAGGTAATCATGCATCTGCATCATGATATCCAGACACACTCCTCCGGACATGTAACAGAAAAGTTAAGCAAGCATAACCCGTCTCCCTTGTCTTATTGATTTCCCTTTCACATTAGTTATAATATTAATGAAAATTAAATTAATAATTTTGTAAACAACTTTCTTGAATAAATAATTTAAAAATATTTCCTATCTTATTGAAAAGGTATCTTCATTGTAAAAGATTAGGACACATTAGATCGATTTTAATGGAAAACAAACAACTGCTCCTGTCACGTGCTCCTCCACTGAAGTTTCAAAATATCGTATCAAATATATTCGCCGCCTCCTGGCGGCGAATAATAAATTTGCTATGAAATAAAGAAAGGTAAGTGAGAACCGAAACGAATAATCCAAGGACAATGGCAACATTGGAAACAAAAAGAAAAAAGAAACAGTGAAGGCACGCTAAGAAAATACATCGGCTAACGAATATAGAAGCAAGATTCATGTGATAAACTTCTATAACGACCAAAATTGGTCACATATACATTGAACATGTAATTAACAGATAAATATTGGAGTTGTTGAAATTTTTCAATTAAAAAACAATAAGTTGGGAAACTACAAAGTTTTTTATTTATTAAGGTAATAACAAAGATATCGAACAGATAAGCCAGGAAGTGAAATCAAAATACAAAGCAGGTGTAAAACCACATGAAAACAAATTGTTAAACGTAATAGACCTGACTTGATACAAGCATGTCAAAAGAAATGGTTGGTTAAATTTGTTTCATGGCTCACCAAATCTCTTGGATATCAATAGAAAACACAGGAAATATTTGCCTAAAAGAAATAGGAAATACGTTCATTTATTGTGATATTGAAGTTGGTTATTTTTCACCTAAATTCCACCACAATGCACAATTTTGCATCCTCAAACCAGTTTTTGAGAGGGCGTACCCAAGTCCACCGCCTACTGCTTGTGCATACAAATTTGTTGTCATAATTTTTATCAATTTTCATCGACTTGTTCTCCCGATTACTTTGTTGAATCAAATTATATGTCTCCTCATTTTAAATTATCAGTGATACTATAGAATTATAGTTTGTGTTTGAGGTCAATACGATGTTATATCGAACTGGGGAAAGCATATCGACCGAGGATGAAATCCGAAGTCGATATGCTTTTGCAGGCGATATAACATCATATCGACCTTATGCACAGACTACAATTATTATATTATTAATTTATATGAACACTGAAAAGGGCAAGTTGATCCTTTGTCTAAATTATCAAATTCAAGATAGATTTTAAATATTTCAAGAATTAATATATTTAAAAGTTAATTAGCACTCTAATGTAATTACAGTGTGTATGTACATGTAATTGATTCTTGAAAAATACATAAAATAATTTAAACAATATTATGAACATTCACAGAAACATGCGATATGCATTTCTATTTTTAGTAACATGCGATATAACTTTTTGATATACCGTTTTCAATATACAGTGGGTCATGTGATCAGTTCTCCACTAATCAAATTTCTCAAACAATATCAAATTAATAATAAAATACCCGTTATCGTTTTGGTATATTATAACGGATTATGAGATACTTCAATTACGTAACACTCCATCTATAACCTTTTCTGTAATCATTGAAAAGCGTTTTGGGATATGTCACTGCTAAAAATAATAATAATATAGTTACTTGAGTGTTTTTGTATATTTAGAACCAGAGAGAGAATGGACGTTTATTATTAGGAAACCGATTGGTTGAATTTCACTTATGACGTCAAATTTGTCTGCCGTCTTCCAACTTTGCCATTGTGACACTCAATAGGAAAACGGCCACAATGCCTGATGCCTTAAAGAACACATTTATATCGGATCAGCAGAAAAGGGGGTTACTTTTTGGTCAAGTAATGCATTAAAATCATTAGAGAAAGAGATTCTACAACTGTATCTCATGAAATACAGCGGCAAACGAATACTGAAGCAAGAACGAGGAAAGGGGAAATTCTAAAGTAAGTGAGAACCGAACCGTCAATCATAAGAACGAACAATCCATGGACAATGGCAAAATTTGACATTCGACGAAAAAAAAAAACACATTTCTACACTCTCCATAGTTAAATGGCGAGCCTCTGGTTTAAAATTTGAACATTTAACTGTGTCTTGTGTAGACATGTTTCTTCTCAGTCGATGCTGTTTTTGAATCTATATTTGTCTTGTTCTAAAATTAAAAAAAAAACTGAAATTTGCATTGAATGGAAGTCAACGAAAACAGAGTCCGTATAGGCTATTTAACTAAAATCAATAAACATCGTTTGTTTGGAGTAAATACTTCTTATATTTGTTTAAGCAAGAAGTTTTTTCTGTTCCCACTCTAGAAATAAGAATTTTTTTTCTTTAATTTCTAGCACATTAAAATACCTCCTGATGGATTGGTCATCGAAATAATAATCAACATGACTGTGTGTTAATTTGATCTCAGTTCGCGATTGGTCAATCATGTAAATGTCTTGTGTCAATTTCTAGAAATAGTGTCTAGCGAAATGGTTTTTGCATTTTTAAGACTACGACAACTCAATTAACTGATAATATGACATTTTTATCAAAAATATTACACCCAACATCCCGTTCAATGAATGGCGCAATGATAAACAGAGCAAAGATGATAGCAACAAACTGGTCAGAATGATATATAATTACCCAACCTGACCACAGATAGCCATAAATGATCATAATTATTATAATGGCAACTATTTTCACAGCCATGAAATCTGCAAGCATAACTTCAGAATGATATTTTATGTCCCAAAATGACCACAGATAGCCATAAATGATCATAACTATTAATTGCAACTATTTTCACAGCCATGAAATCTACAAGCAAAAGGTTAGAATGATATTTTGTCCTTACAAATGACCACATATAGCCATAAATGATCATGATTATTAATCACAACTATTTTCACAGCCATGAAATCTGCAAGCATAGCGTCAGAATGATATTTTAAGACCCAACCTGACCACAGATAGCCATAAATGATCATAATTATTAATCGCAACTATTTTCACAGCCATGAAATCTACAAGCATAAGGTAAGAATGATATTTTATGTCCCAAAATGGCCACATATAGCCATAAATGATCATAATTATTAATCTCAACTATTTTCACAGCCATGAAATCTACAGACATAAGGTCAGAACGATATTTTATGTCCCAAAATGACCACATATAGCCATAAATGATCATAAGTATTAATTGCAACTATTTTCACAGCCATGAAATCTACAAGCATAAGGTAAGAATGATATTTTATGTCCCAAAATGACCACATATAGCCATAAATGATCATATCTATTAATTGCAACTATTTTCACAGCCATGAAATCTACAAGCAAAAGGTTAGAATGATATTTTATGTCCTTAAAAATGACCACATATAGCCATAAATGATCATGATTATTAATCGCAACTATTTTAACAACCATGAAATCTGCAAGCATAAGTTCAGAATGATATTTAATGTTCCAGAATGACCACATACAGCCATAAATGATCATAATTATTAATTGCAACTATTTTCACAGCCATGAAATCTGCAAGCATAGGGTCAGAATGATATTTTAAGACCCAACCTGACCACAGATAGCCATAAATGATCATAATTATTAATCGCAACTATTTTCACAGCCATGAAATCTACAAGCATAAGGTGAGAATGATACTTTATGTCCCAAAATGACCAAAGATAGCCATAAATGATCATAATTATTAATCTCAACTATTTTCACAGCCATGAAATCTACAAGCATAAGGTCAGAATGATATTTTATGTCCCAAAATGACCACATATAGCCATAAATGATCATAATTATTAATCTCAACTATTTTCACAGCCATGCAATCAACAAGCATAAGGTGAGAATGATATTTTATGTCCCAAAATGACCACATATAGCCATAAATGATCATAGTTATTAATCGCAACTATTTTCACAGCCATGAAATCTACAAGCATAAGGTCAGAATGATATTTTATGTCCCAAAATGACCACATATAGCCATAAATGATCATTATTATTAATCGCAACTATTTTCACAGCCATGAAATCTACAAGCATAAGGTTAAAATGATATTTTATGCCCCAAATATGACAAATGATCATAATTATTAATCGCAAATATTTTCACAGTCATGAAATCTGCAAGCATAAGGTCAGAATGATATGTTACTACCCAAACTGACCACAGATACTCATAAATGATCATAATTATTAATCGCAACCATTTCAACATCCATGAAATCTGTTAGAATAAGGTCATAATAACATTTTTTGACCCACATAACTTACAAATAACAGTATATTGTTAGAATTTTTCATCAAATTTTACCACAGCTATGAAATTTGCAAACCTTAAGTTAATCAACCCATTTAACCATCGAGGGTCATTATTTTTCATTGCTTGCAACTTTTAACAAAGCCAATAAGTTTGAGCCATATTTGACATATTTCCCACAGCAACTGATTTGTTAGTTATAATTAATAGCCATTATTTTTCTGCCTGTATTTGGTGACCAAACGGTCATCAGGCTTATGCCCCTTAATTGGAAGGAACTTTGAATATATTTCTTTATGCAATACAATCATTTTCTATTTAGTTTTTTCAGTTTGAACAGGGATGTAGATAACAACAGGGATTTGAAACGAAGTTCAAGGTCAAAGGAGACTACCCGCAGCGCGATAAAGCATGTCTGTCTCGGGTAGAAATCAATACTAAACTCCGGAGACATGACGGATAAATACTTCCTATCATGTGTATTAGCGATTGAAGTAGATAATGGTAGTTGTGATTTAATTATCGTCAAAGCTCGGATAACCTATCGATATCAGTCTAAAGAGGAAAAATCAAAGGACAAGTTATCATTTTTCCATTTTATATTTAATTTGTATTTTTATAAAGCACGAATATTTAACATTTGGTGATTTTTTAGGAACAATTCCCAACCATTTTCGATTTTTCTTATCCGGAATTTTAGGAGAATAATTGGCACTGCTGAATGATTCAAATTTCTTTTAAATTACAAATACCAGTTATTTGGAAAAAATATCATTGAAAGACATAATATAGATCTAATGCTTGAGCTATATATGATTGTTATATATTGTTTTGCTTATTTAATATTATTTTTCAAAAATTTGGGTTTTGCTATCACGTGTCATTTTCATAATTTATCAAATACGTCGATGGGGTGTATATTTTTATAGTTTGTAAAATAAGTTTTCAATGTAACCACATAAGAAAAAAACCAATTCAAAGCTGAAAAAATATCCCACCTCTCGGTATAATTCTCGTATTTTATTGAAGTAATTTGCTATTTTATTTTTTGTTAACAAAATTTGCCTAAGATTTGCATTGTAGAGTTGAGAAGTCATTCACATTTTGTACCCCGTCTCGAATTTCTCAAATCAAAAATCAAAAATTAACTATTCAATTAATTCATTTTTTTGAACACACATTATGAAAGGCGAAATATAATTCTAGTGCTTGGTACTATAAATTAGGCCGAATTTTAATGATGGTGGTTGCTACGATTTTTTAAAAATGGACATATTTTAGAAATTTTGTTGGTTTTTGTTGAGGTCGAGGTTCTGCATATAGTAGTTAATAAACAAAATAGTTCAATAAGTACGTGTATTTTTTGTTCTAAACGAAATGTCAATAGAAATGTTTTCCCGATTTTTTTTCAACTCTTTTGGTTATAAACACAAACATCAGGGCTTAAAAGTTAAGATACAGAGCGATGTGTAAATCTTTCATTCGGAATACTTGACGGCATCGTTGACTTCAATGAAAATTCTTTACACTCGGAACAATTTCCCGCTCTTTCTGTTCTGATTAATGGAATAAATATAATAAATGACAAAGCTATACATTTCAAACCTGTGTTAATTAAAAAGTATCGGTATCAACACATATATGTATGTGCGGGGTGTCAATTATATCCGACACACCTGTGTATGTTATCTACCTGAAATTACGTAATTTATGTGACAAGGACTTGACAAAATCGTTCAGATGAAATAGTAGTAAATTTAAGTAGGAACATTTCAATTATGACATCTCTAATGATTGCTATATTATTTATATGCTAACTGTGTGATGACTTGTACATATGAAGACGATAGTGTACAAACTAGGGACGCTAAAACGAAAAGCAAGGACAAATTTTTGCCAAAAGACAGTTGAGTCCTTCAAGTTTTCACGACATTTCTCAAGTTCTCTTTTCGTATAGATTGTTTTGGTTGTGGAAAAAATATTAAAAGAAAACTCCTACATAAAGTAGCTCTTTTTGTGACGTTTTTATTTATTTTATTTTGCTTGACATTTTCATCGCTTAACACTTTGTTTACCATTCGGCAAACCTCGACTAATTCCGGTACCCAACACCAAAAAGGAAGACGGACGCAACCGGCCCGACGCAACCGACGTTAGATGGGGGTACGGAATCTGCCGAGTTTACAATTTACTGTGCAATGTAAAATAAAATCGATAGCGGAGAGGACCCAAATATTCGCATTACGCTAACAGTTATTAATTATCGTATGACACTACGGGGAGTGATTATCACATCGCCCGAGACAGAGATGCATGATAGATTTGACTTTGAAGTATGCCGCGTTTCTATTCCCTCTTAGTTATACAGTTCCCTGGTTTGAAATTTAAATATTTAATTCCCTCAAAATCAATGATCACGCTTCACGCTGAATCTACATGGGACTAATATAATCAAATAACTACAAGTTAATTGGTCCAGTATCTATAGAAATACATAAGTTCTATAAGCCTATAAATGACTTTACCGTCGTGTTTTTTTTACTTTAAATGATCATCGGAAATCACGACTGACAACTGTGATGTACTTTCAGTTTCGCTGGAGTGCAATCATTTACATACATAAATTTAATCTGAAAGAAAATTAAGACCAACAGTGCTCATGCTGATTAAGAAAATGTAATGTTTCGAAAAATAATGTAAAATGTCACATCGCAGTTTGAACAAACATACGTTTCCCGCACATTTCGCAATTCCGGAACTTGCAATTCTCATGCCGGAAGCTGACAAGGCAAAATCCGGAACCGGAACTTGCAGTTTTCATAGACTTTAAAATCTCATACGACAGCGGCATATTTGAGACTAGGGGCTACGGAGATCGCTTTACTTCAAATAAATTGAGAAGAAATTAGAGAAAAAACCTCTAACATTGTTTTCCAGTTTATTACGATAATTTCTCACATCTCGATAGTTAAATTTTCAAGTTTAAAAGTTCTCTGTAAACCTCGAAGTTTAAAATGTGAAAATTTAACCATCTCGATGTGAGAAATATACATTTATCTATATCTCTCTGTATATACATGTATATGACTTAAGCTGTTCGAATTCGCAGCGAAATGTGCCATAAACGTGAAAAGTTTAAACTCTCCCCGCCACGAGAATTATGCAAATCACTTTCTAGGTTAACTGAAACGTTCACTGTTCATGTTAAGGAGGTTCGCTCCTCATGTTTTGGAATTTCTGTCAGATTTTCGGAATCCTCTGCTTTTATCCATTTAACAGCATTATAATTTTTTGCCCATTGACCCCCTTATTCTTATCCATAATTTCACTTTATACATCTTTGTGAGCATTCTGTAAAATTTTCATTGAATTTTATTTATTCTGTCACATTCATTCATGGTCAAACCTTGTTAATGTTAATCCTATGAAAAAATCAGAGGAGTTCAGTTTCCCGCAAAATTTTCAATCACTTAAATCTCAAAGACGAGATCATCAACCGATCATTTTTTTTCTCTTAAATTACTTCTTTTTTAATTTTCTAACAAAAAATCATGTTTATTTGAAATCCTATTTATTTTCCAATTGAGTAGCGAACCCCCTTAATCTGATTCTGGACAGACGTATCTGCGGCGTTGTTGAAACGTGTTTCAAAGTTCCGTTGTTCCATTACGTCAGGGGGTTCTTCTAAAACAAAAATTAACTTCATGCAATGGACAGTTAGCGACGGCTGCCAATCTAAAACGATCATTCTTCTGTCTAAGAGTTCCTTTCGTTCTTTATTCGTTAGTGAAAAAATCAACAGTTCATTGTTCCTCCTATCTAAAATATCCTCCATCGATGTCTACTCAAAGACTGGTCTCGGTAGTTGCTGTAAACTTTTAAAGTGCTTCAATATTCAAATCAATCTTCCTCCTGTACTGTCTTCCTGTAAAATAAACGCTAAACAACAGCAGTAACCGTAACCTTAAGGTTGGACATAATTGTTGGAGAGGGTGGGAGGGATTTTTTAAAAGATACTTATAACATGTTTCTTTCCTGTGACGTTGACGTTAAAAGGAAGTTCGCGTCGTCAAGGGCAACGACCGTCAAATACCAAATAACCGAAAATTCAACATACCCCAAAAAGGACCAATCAACCTTTCATATCACTATCGATAACTGGATTTAAATTTTATTGATTTAAATCCTATTATCTTAGATGAGATGAAAGAATAACAAACTATTATTGGCAGTATTTGACCACAGTTTTATATATTATGTTAAATATACAACAAGTTAAATTTACTTTAAACTATATAGATATATCATTTAACTGTCAGTATGAATATTAACTATAATTTTAACTGTACTATATAGGTGTCAAACCACCAATTCAGTCAATCAGCACTTAGAACAAATGAAAAAATAGATCTTTTTGAACTAAATATAATTTTGAATTAACGCACCTTTAAAAATAAATGTGGGAATGAAATAAATGATACACTGGTTTGAACATTGATAATTGACTAGAATGATCCTTTGAATACTTATCATAGGGGTTTTCCGGTATACTATGAATGTGTAATGTTTTGGTCGTAATGGTGTATATTTATAGATGATTCTAAAAGATCTGAAATGTTTGCAAAAATAAAACAAAATATTACAGGCACTTTTAAGAACAAAAGTGAATTTGGCAAATGCATATACTTTATGAAAAATGAGGATCCTTTAATATTAAAACATATTGCTCGATTTATTTATGAATGTCTTTTTAAAAGATGAACTATTATAGTAAACATGTACTGTTTAATGTATTATTCTAATTCTGTATTACATATATATTTTGTCAAACCCTTTGTATGATGTGGTTGTACAATAAAGAGTTGTTGTTTATAGATAGGGGTTTTCCAACATTCGGAACTCTCTTAGAAGGCTTTCAAGGTATGCTGAAATTTTGATATGATGTTGACGAGATGTGCACCTTTCGGAAAATATATGGTTTCATACAGGTTAAACTTAAGATAAATTGTCCAGAAAGATTTGAATATGGGGAATTTCAGTTGAAAATGTTAAGGAAATGAATTGGTGGTTTCTAACCTATATATGTAAAACTTCTAAACTTCATCAATCAATAATTCAAATATTTCATATAGTTGGCGGCCGCAGATTATGGCACACCACAGATAACATAATTCAAATATTCCATATATATAGTTGGCGGTCGCAGATTATGACACACCATAGATAACAACTATCACTATAAATACAATAATATAAGAATATGATAATAGCAAAGCCCTGGGAAACAGAGGCTATTACTATTAACTCATTTGTTTATAAGTTAAATTTATCTATATCTCTCTGTATATACATGTGTATGACTTAAACTGTTCGAATTCGCAGCGAAATGTGCCAAATTGTCCAGTATGCAGAATTTCTTAATTATGCGTATCTGGATAACCGCCACAGAATGGGGGGTTTCGCTGCGGTAAACTGCGGACCAAAAACTGCGTTAAACTCAATCCAATTTTTAAGACCAATAAGCTAATCATTTAGCATGTTATTGACACAACTGAAAATTAAATGCACATATATAAATTTGACAAATATTGCTGCATTAGGACTTCACTCCATTTAAAGATAAGTTAATCGACTAAAAGCATATATGAAATTGTTAAAAATTGATGATATTTTATGTTCGGTCGTTGCCCTTGTGTTAGCAATTAATTATGACTATGAATAATTCCGAGAAAGTGAGATTACTCACGAACTTGTGTTTTAGGTAATATCGATGCACATATGTAATTTCTGTGAATGGTAGAGTCAGTGACCATTTCGACAACTTATGTATCAAATATTTGTTTTCATGTTGACAATAACTGATTGGATGTTCCACTGCAATACATCATATGCATACGTAACTTTTCTTATATTAGAAACCGTTTTCTATATTTCTGTCAGCTTAAGACAAGTCGGTGACCATTTCGACAACTTAAGCATCATACATTTGTTTTCAGGTTGGCCGAAACTGATTAGATGCTCCCTCTGTAATACATCGTATGCCTATGTAACTTTTCTAATATCGGAAACCATTTCTATATTGTTGTCAGCTAGAGACATAAATTATCTATATCCATATGTAAATTGTTGAGAACAAATAAGTAATTAATAAGAGGAAACGGCGAGGAAAGAGCAAAGCTTTTATTGTTGTTCTTCGACCTGATGACACAATGGGGTTAGGATTGAAACAATAAGCAAATTGAATATGTTTAATTAATTAAAAATTACTATCTACGACTAAACAGTACTGGGTTTATTAGCTAGGCTATGGAATAGCCTAGCTATATAGATAGTTCTTGGGTGGAGGTGAGGAGTACGCTTGTGCAGAAGACTATTGACCAATAGGAATTTCAGATTCTCGAAAATCAAAATGGCGTCTAGTTTCTTCCTGATAAAACGGGACGGGGTTTAATTTTTCTGTTTCCTTGTGGAAGTTGAAAAGTATTATAAACATTTACTATAGGTGGTACCGGGAACAGATTTGGATGATTGGATTGGTATTGCAATATCGCTTAGCCAGATTTATAAATATAGATATGATAAAAAGAATAAGAACAGTAATGTATAAATTTAAAACCAGTCTTTTTATCATAAGAACAGTAATGTATAAATTTAAAACCAGAAGTCAATAAATAAAAATGAGATATTGTGCATTAATCAATAATATGCAAATACTATAAAAGACTTTTGTATAGTTTGTGGAGATACTTAGGCAATGGAGAACGAAAGGTGGAAAGAGATAGAATTGTTTTTTTTTTTTTTTGCGGAAGAATAAAGAGCTACCGGTGTTTATTTGTGTGTGTTGTAAAAGGCTTATGTTTCGAAGCCAAGTACACGAGAAAGAATTTAATGCAAAAGATGAGAGGTTGAAAGAAATGTTAAAAGGAGAGAAGCATATTTTGTGTAAAACATGTAACTCTTATGTGTGTAAGGAGGCTATACCTCCTCAAGCAATGATTTAGAAATAATTTAGAAATGGATAAAGCTCCTGATGAAGAATTAAATACTCTAGAACACCATTTAATTTCTCCAGTTTTAGCATTTTACAAAATTGTGATTTTACCTAAGAGTGATCAGCGAGCTGTACATGGTCCAGTTGTGCATGTAGAATCCGACATGACAAAAATAACGAAAATTATTGATTTGAATATACAAATACATCATGAGTCACCACACCCTTGTCAAATAAACACGCAATTTTCTATCCAAGGCTATTCCATAGCCTAGCGTATGTTTTTATTTCACAAAAACCATTATCCGATTTATATCATCCACTTATGTTTATAAAGTCCCCTAGTAGTATATAGGTGGTTTTCGCTTAGGATTTGTGGTGGTGGATGCGGTGGATCACCGGAAGTGACGTAGAGCGGAAGTGACGTGACCAAAGTCACGTGACGGGAAGCGGAAGTCACGTGACCGGATGTAGACGTGTTTATGATGCGCATGCGCGACCGGAAGTGGCCCTTTTTGAGGCCCTACAAGGGCCTATTGACCGGAAATGACGTGTTGGAACAACACGTGACCCTGCAAGGGTCACGGTTGACCTTAGTTCATGACGCATGCGCGACCGGAAGTGGGCGTAGCCCCTGTTGTAGACCGGAAGTGGTCTTAATTGAGACCCTAGTCGGGCCTATTGATAGGAAATGGCGTGTTGGAACCACACGTGACCCCGTAGGGGTCACGGTTGACTTTAGTGGAGCGCGCATGCGCGACCGGAAGTGGGCGTAGCCCCAGGTATAGACCGGAAGTGGGTGTGTATCTACTGTAAGTAGCCATATTGATAGGTAATGACGTGTTGAAAGAGTGCAAGACCCCGCAGGAGTGTTGTATGACCTTACTACAGTGTACATGCGCGACCGGAAGTGGGCGTAGCCCCATGTTGTATACCGGAAGTCGGGTAGTCGGAACGACTCGGGCGTGATCTTTCGGATGTTTTTATATGTTGTAACAATGTTCTTTATATTTTCTTCCCTTTTCTGTCATTTCCTTCCTTGTCTCACCCTTTTTATTGTTGGTATACCTTTTCAACCCCTTTTCAGTATTGTTCTGCAATCCAATGTTTATACTAATATCCTTTTTATTGTTGTTTTACCTATTCAGCCCCTTTTTCAGTATTGTTCTTGGTATTTTCTCTCTTTTTCATCCAATTTCTAGACTAATATCTAGATGTTGTCATTCAGCAGTTACTTTTGTATTTCTGTAGGTGTCTTCTATCAGGTCCGCGTTCGTCAAAGGGACATAACTCTTGGGAATATCCATGGTTTTTGGGTGTCTTCTATCACGGCCGCGTTCGTCAAAGGGACATAACTCTTGCTACTTATTTCCCGCGCTTTTTTATCTTATGTAATAGCATTTCACCTTTTTTTTTCAGGATTGTTCTTTGTAATTTCTCCCTTCTCATCCAATTTTAGACTAAAGTCCTCTTGTGTAACCTTTTGTATGTGTTATTTTATTATTTTCCACTTTATTTTATAATTATCTTTCCTTTTCATCCAATCCTTAGAGGTATTTCCCCTTACCTGCCTAATATCTATAGTGTCGTCTGCTATTGCCATTTTGTTTCCTATTATATTGCATAATTATCCCCTTTTTCATTCAATTCTTAAAGTGATTTCCTCTTCCCTACCAAATTTCTATAATAATGTTGTCTGCTATTGGTTTTTTATTATTGTTTCCTATTTCATTTCATAATTATTTCCCCTTTTCATCCAATCCTTAGAGTTATTTCCCCTTACCTGCCTAATATCTATACTGTCGCCCGATATTTTTAGATTTCCCGCCATTTGTCATCCAATCCTTAGAGGTATTTCCCCTTTGTCGCCATAATTCCATATTGTCGCCTGCTATTTTTAGCTTTCCCGCCATTTTTCATCCAATTCGTAGAATTATTTCCCCCCTTTTCTACATTATTTTTTAACCAACTTCCTTTATCTAACAACTAATCCTCTAATCTAAGTTGCTATAACAACTCAATATTCATTTATTTTTATATTTGAATGTTATTCTGTTATTTATTTCTAACTATTACAGTTATTTTTTTTTTTTTT
>MJUU01003896.1:13274-26345 GCA_002080025.1 Modiolus philippinarum | reverse complement strand
GCAGATAGAGGTTGATTTCTCAGAATAACAATAACAATATCATAATTAGAAAACATCGAAATGAAGATTTAAGCACCAAAGATGGTTATCGGGAAAACCTAAAACCTTGATTTGCCGTGAATGAGATTCGAGCTTAATTTTAAGAACTGAATCTTCAAAACAACAGTTTAATTAGTAACAATTAAACATACAAAGATAAAGAGTGACAACGATGCTATGGAATTTGAAAGAAAGCCTAGAAATTGATGGGTAGCGGGTTGAATGATTCAGTACAAACATAAAGCGAAATAAAAACAACACTGGTTAAAAACATAATGTTTGGGTAAGGAAGTAGGAGTAAAGCTAATTCGAGATAGGACATAAATTTAAAGTTTTTCTAAGCGTCCCCACATTCCCTTACAGTTCCACTCTTTTCTTTCGCGAAACTTACAGATATGGCGAGAAAAATAGCTTAATTTTTTTAAACTCTGAATAGCTTCATTTGATGCCATTCAATATTTTTTTTTGTACTTCCAGTTTTTCACATACGTAGCATGCATGAGATCCTATGTTTCCACTACAGTAACTAACATTTTAAAATTTCTATTCCAAGTTCAGTTTCCATGACAACACAAACTATTTTATTCCTAAAGACTCCGGCATCGGTGAAGTACACTTGCTAGTACAACATTGTTGTAATGTATTATCAAGTACAAGTTCTTTTAAAACTGGCGACAATATGTGCCGAAAATGTACTGCACATATTGTCGCCGGCGACAATATGTGTAGGTGACAATATGTGCAGGGCGACAATATGTGCCGATACGTCTGCACATATTGTCGCCGGCGACAATATGTGCAGGGGCGACAATATGTGCCGTAACATCGTGCTCCTGAAGGGTTAGCATGTCCTGCTCCGCTAAGCGGCATCCGTCACAATATCAGTGAATCAATCCAGGGTTGAGTCAAAACCGGTTATTTCAAATCTGTGAAAACGTAATGATTGATTTCTTTTTTTAAATATTAAAGTAATTAAAGTATAGGTTAGGATAGGTTCCTTGTATAAGATAGTGTGTGATATGAGTACTTTGGCCAGAGAATACTAAGGATAATAGTCGAAAGAGAAAATCTAGTAAAAAATAATCCAAAACCATCGCACAGTAGAGACAACACAAATGAATAACATGACAAGCAAAGATATAGAAAGGAATTCAATAAAGTACTGTATTTACAGCGTTAATATCAATAAAATCTGGATATATCATCAGCGTCCAAAGGGTAAACTTCTCCAGATATACCTTGGAAAAAAGTTCGTCCCCCGAAAATTAAATGGAACATAATTCAATATCTGATGATACTACAGTGTCAAGTTTTCTTACTTTTGACTCAATGAGTGCCCTGTTGTTGTTTAAGCGTTGTTATTGTCTTCTGTTAATCTTTTTGTCGGGAAACGGATGACAGCAATTGTTTGAACACTTCGCCAGTAAATTTTATGCTCGTTGAAGATCCTGCATCCATAGGTACAAAGTAATAGATGTAGCATTACGCTTGACATCTAGCAATGAATTCCGCTCAAACCAGTGCTAGGGGCTGTCTTGAACTTACTATAGCTCAATGTTGAAGGTCTCGTGGTGATCTCAAGATGAAGAATTACACTAGAAGCGTTGTGCCATTGTTTTGGTTTTATCATGTTCTTGGAAAGACTTTGTCTCATGTGCCTTCACTCAATATCTCTTCATTCCATGCTTACTTTTTGTAGACAGTTACAATAACAAACAAAACTTCAGTAATGCAACAATAAGAAATAAATTGGCAATTTTGTTTAAACTGTTGAGGTATTAAAAAATATCTACAGTTGTTCATCATGCAGGTCAAAATAAGATGCCAGTTTTATCGTATAATATTGTGACCGTATCAGATTTTGTATTCCATGTAAATACATTTTGCAATAACATGTTTTTGTTTATAAACATTAGAATTGGGTCCTGTTTTTATGTTCCCACCTGTATTTAATCTATATCTAATTGTCTGTGGTTAATACGTGTGTCAATATTTACGAAATATCTGTCATATTATTTGATAAGGTCATTAAGCAGAATTTATGAAACTAGCGCGTCGCCTTTACCTTATATTTCAATACTGAAAGAAATATTTTACGAAAGGATATGGAGTAAATAAACATGAGACTATAACACATTATGTTGAATCCAACTGCTATGAATTTAAATGAGCTGCATGGCCATTTCGGAAATCAATTCCTCATCAGCTGAACTAGAACTCAAACATAGGAAATCCACAATATCAAAAAATGTTTAGAATGCATAAAACTAAACGAAATCCGAATAATCACCATTAAGGACAAAACTACGATGGAGGGAGCTAAACCATATATTTTAGAATTGACATAAATTTAGATAATAGTTATAAGCAAAGTGTACACATGAGATATACTCTCATGTACAAGTACACCGTATCTAAAAAGAAATCAAGAAAATTATTTTACATATTGTTTCACTACATTAAAAGACATAGGAGTTAATGGTCTACCTGTATTGGGTTTTATTTGTATGTTTATTATACTATTGGGTAACGGGATAGAGAAAAGGGAGGTATGGGTACCCAAAAACCGGTTTAACCCTACCGCTAGCTGTTGCTAGTGCCGGTACCAAGTCCGGCTATCCCGAGATCCTTTTATTGTTTTTCTTGTGCAGTACCCTGGTGGATTGTGGAATGTGATTGTAATGTTCGGCCGTGTAAGTGTTTCCTGTTATCGTTTCTTCATCAATACTAGTACTCTTGTATTAAATATTTTACGAGAGGATATTGAGTAAACGAACATGAGACCATAACACACATGATAAATCCAACTGCAAAAACATACAAACATATTACTACAGAAAGACAATATTTGATTAGATAAGATGTCTGTCAAAGCAAAAAGGGAACACCTTTTGCACCAGAGAGATAATTCTGCCCAACACCATCACTCGTTACTCGGAATTTAATATCAAACAATTTAATTACAAATAATTTTATAACGAACAACTCTCCAGGCACTTTCAATACCAACCATAACACATTACTTCTATAACCAAACTTAGATTTGTTCGATCATTACTTCTTCGTACTGTCAAGGGAATCTTCTTTTAAAAAATCCAATTATGTCTAATTAAATTAAACATATAAGGTGCTTGAATTAGATTATTCTATTTATGGAATCCAATTCTGCTCGAGTCGTCTAGAATAACAGGAATAAACGTTTCCTAATACCGGTAATGACACAATGGACGTTCACTGATGATAAAAAGAAATAATGGTATATTTTATAAGTCTGAATTATTCATCTAAATGCAAATATTTTTTTCTCATATAAATGATGAGTTAATGGATTTAATTCAAATTTGATTCTAACCGAATAATTTGCTCTTCCTGGTTTCAAAAATACTGAATTCTTTTGTAATAGTTCTACTCAGTTTTGTCGTCATTGATTTTCAGCGAGTAGGAGCATGAACTGCTCTAAGTTAAAGGTGGAGCCATGTATGGCTTTTGCAATTTCTTTTCAATTTTAAGCATACCTGCCCAAGAAGACTAATTATACAATTGTAAATGGTGAAGAATGCAATATAATTTTGTTAATTCTGACGTTACTGCATAAATCAAATTTTTGAAGTTGGCTCAGTAATGTCTCTTCGGCGCAGTTCAAATCAAGACATTTGGAAGATTCAATTTCAAAGGTGTATTAAAGCTGAAAGAGAACAAATAACTAATAATATCCAACTATTTAAGTAAAACAGCCAAGGGCAGGGCTTTCAACTCACAGTCCATCAGTAGAGGCATCAAAAGATTGAACGATGAAACCATTTACATTCTTTAATAATATATTTTTATGACTGGTATTGTTTTTAAAGAAACGCGAAATTCTACAGTTAAGGGATCTTTTGATATTCATGAAGGTGTTTTACATTAGATCACTTGTTGCATGAAAACTAATTGCTGTCAAATGTATGTTACGTTGCTATGATATGTGTCAATAATTTACAATTTCGCCATTTTGTTATTATATTACTTACCAATGGTCAATACTTGCCAGTCCACGAGAATATCGCCAGCCAAGTCACCTCTGCTTAAGTTCTTTCCCAAACACACCGATATTGGGAACCAAAATATATTTAAGTGTAGAAAATATATAAATTTATAAACTATGTCCATAGTGCAAAGCGCTGTAGGTTAATATAACTATAAGCATGATTGTTAAAATATATTTTCTTTTGTTGTTTGAAATTTTTACTTTTTTATGCATTTACCAGCCAAGACATACCAATGAAAATTAATGCGCTTTGAGAGCATCCAATAATTAAAAGTTTAAATTTATGCAAAACCATATCGATATCTGTATAAATAATTCCTCAGAATATTATAGTTATTCTTTTGTTTGATTAATGTGAAGTCGGTTACTAATGGCGCTAGAATAATAAGAAAAGATTTATGTCTGACTTTAGCAGTTTTGATTGGCGTTTTTTCAAAACAGTCAATCCCTTCCTTTCATTTAATATATAGAAGTATGATTGATGGTGTAAAGCTTCTTATGTCAGTCGTCGCTGGCTAGTTTTACATTTATATAACCAGTTTTGTTTTGTGCGTTGTTTTTCTGAAACATATAGCTTGACGTTGTTCACTTTGAAATTACGTCTTACATCAAATATTAATTTGTCAAGATATGACAAATATATGCACTTGACATAATTTGAGTTTTTATAAAGCGACTTTATGAAACCGGATTGTGTCTCTTCCATGCAAAAGCAGAGTACTATTTGCATCTTTTAAGCCATGCTTTGGAAACTTTTGTGTGGAAAGTTGAATATAAATACAATGTTTTGATAGGACACAACAAACAAATTACAAAATACCGAAATTACTGTGAATTTAGTTTTGCATATGCGCATTTCTACAACTTATGTCTCTTCCGTGCAGATCGAATCAAAACATTTGGAAACCAATGAACCGAAATATGAGGAAAAGCTGAGAGAATGAAACGAATTACCTATAGGATCTAAACAGGAGACCCAATCAGCTAAGGACAGAGCTATGCAAGAGGGAGATACTCCTTCGATTATACCATCGGGCCCTAACAGTACACTTGCACTGGTAACAAAAAAATACCGAAGTTACTGTGAACTTAGTTTCTGCATATGCGCATTAAGTCAACTTATGTCTCTTCAGTGCAGATCAAACAAAGCATTTGGAAATCCATAACCGATATATGTGTATAAGCTGATGTTTATAACTAACCACGAAACTACTTCTCCAAGGATTGTTACAGGTAAGAAGTAACAAAGCCACCACCAATTACACTGCTTAGCATATGTTACGTATTGAAAAAAAAGTGTTGTAATTACATTTCACTTCAGATATGACCTACTTATATACAGAGATTGATAGCATTGTCATATCCTAAAAAAGTGATCAAATTTTCTTTAAACATGATTTTGAATTGGAAATACCTATTTATTTCAATTTTGTTATCCTTTCATTTTATTTTTGTATGATTTTCTTTTCTGTGCCTTGCTCATGTGATGTCTTTGTGTCTTTTTTTTGCCGATGTTGCCATTGTCCTTGGATTGACTGACGGTTCGGTTCTTAATTACTTTATTACATTATAATACATGTAGTGCACTCGTATGGACTAGTGAACTAATATAGCACTTCTTTATGTCATATAGCTCTGATTGAATTTATTTATTAAACCTACATTTTATTTGTATGTTTGACATATTTAGTACATATAAGATATAGCAGATGTTCATATACCTGGAGAATTGTCACGTTACAAACGCGTTTATATATAGTGGGATATAGACAGCAATATAATTATTATGCACGCATGATACAACTGTCGATATTGACCCCATTAATGAAGCATTAATATTGCACAAATGTATCTGTAGTGTTTGAGTTTTGCGGTTGTGTAGTGTCTTTGATCTTCCATCTTAATTCCTACTTTTGCCTCGTCTCTGGACTTTGATTTATGTAATCTTGTTCTTTGTTCTTTTGGTATTCTACTGGTGTTGTTTTATAGATAAATAAGAAATTTTGTGATATAATAGTACTGCCAGATGACACAAATGACACACAATGTACAAGCTGTTTAGAAGTATATCACTTCAACTCGGACAACCTATGGCATGAATTTACTTTAGCTCGGTCTTATGAATACTCATTATAAATTAACAAAGAGGGGATATGGAGTGAATGCAAATGAGACAAAGGCTCTACAAATACGCGATAAAACTAAGCAATGAAACAACGCTTTATTGTTGTTCTTCTTCTTGAAGTTATCATGAGGAATTCAAAACAGAGCTGTACTTATATCTCATAGTTAGTTCAAGACGGCCCCTAGAACCGGTTTGAGCGGGAACGCTATATCCATGCATCTTTACCTATGGATTCGGAATCGTCAACAAACATAAACTTAACTGGCAAAGTGTTCTTACAATCGCTGTCATCGTTGCCCGACAAAAAGACTGATGGGAGACGATTCAAAAATTTAACAAACCACAGGGCACTCATCGAGGCAATTGTAAGAACACTCGGCATAATAAAATTACGAGAGTTGGGCACAATAAACAAGTGCATGGTCAGAATAACAATTTGAAATTACAAAAAAATAAAATAAAAATGCCAACATTTGAAAGTTTGATAGTGCGTCCATATGAGAAATTCTCTCAAGAACATATACATCATTACAGAAATGTATTAATAACCATTTCATAAATAGTATTTTTGTAGATGATAATTTTCACATCTAATATTGCGTCGAATCAAATTAGAATCAAATATTTGGCAAAATATATATAAAATGGTGAATAAAAGGATATGGAGTAAATGCACATGAGACAAAGTCTCTACAAATACATGGTAAAAAACAAGCAAAGGAACAACGCTTTTATTGTTGTTCTTCATCTTGAAGTCACCATGAGGCCTTCAACAATGAGCTTTGCTCATACCTCATAGTAAGTTCAAGACGGCCCCTAGCATCAAACTACATCAAAATATCTGATAGAGAACAAATAACCTCAGTATCATACAAATTATATCAAAACAAGTCAGAGAAGAGCTTTGCACTTGTGAGATACCCTTTAAAGGAGATGTATTGCAAGTTTCCAAATACTAGTAATCAGTTTTTGTGCCAGCCCCGGATTAATGACTACTTGTTAACATGTAAACTCGACCATGGAAAGGAAATCGAATGAATCATGGCAGACATCGATTAATATTAATCATTTATTTTTGGTAGTATCCTCTTGAGTATTTGACAAATACGAAACAATAAATACGATCTCCGTACTTTGAGCATGAAAATAAGGATATTGGTATATTTTTTGTCCTTTGGGAAGGGGGAATTGTGTAAATGGAGTATGACGTAATCATTGACTGGCTTAAATTTTTCAGGCATTCATCTAACTATATGGAAATCCGGGTCTTAACATGGCATTTGGGGTATCCTTTTATTTGATTTTATATGAACAATGTGATAATTAGATACACCAACGTTTTAATCTAAGGCACTCAAATAAATACATTGTCTGAAGTTCCTTGTAACGCTCAGAATTATATTAACAAATACACTGAGAATGACATGTGGAACATGCTGAATGCTGAATATTTGATTCTACCCAAACAATTTGCTCTTCCTGCTGAAACACACAGATAAAGAGATGATCACACGACCTACATTGTTTTAGAAATGATTTGTTCTAAGTTAAAGGTGGAGCCTTTTTTTAGCTTTTGCAATTTCCTTTCAATTTATAGTATACCTGCGCGAAAAATTGGTAGGACTAACTATGGTAAAAATTTAAATTTGATTTATTGACAACTAAATGCCGACGTCATTGTGAATTTTGTTTTTGCAGATGACCTGTTTCAAATAATTATGTCTTTTCAGTTGAGATCGAATCAAAATATTTCGAAGACTCAAAATCAAAAGGATGTATTATTGCCCAACGAGACAAATAACAAATAATATCTAAAATATATATGAAGGTAACCCCAGCCAATGCCTGACAAACATATTTGTCGACTTCGGAGATTTGATATCTTAGTAGACAGTCGGTATCCAGTAGGCACTTCTCTTCTTTGTTGCTTTATTTTCATGAAGCCAACTTCTTCGAAATAAACCGAAGAAATGTTCTTTATTTCTACATTTCAGTACATTGATGACTTAATTTTATCCATTACTATTTTTGCATGTCATATACACACGTTGATTGGAAATTAAAGACACCACTAACATCTAGATACTTTCAGCTGTACATTTTTATGTATTCTTCTCAACTGAATCATCAAGGACTGGAGCTTTAAAACTATAATTAACATAAATGCATTAATTTATTTTTTATACCGTTTTTGTATACGGCATACTTGTGTCTCAATCGAAAGAATATCACAGACCTTCGACAAAAGATTTCAAACCTTACAACTAGATTAACCTTTTTCACCGATTTTAGGAAAATGGTTTGAAATTTATTATTGTTCATTTGTTTGTTCACCAATATAATATAATGGTTGTCCAAATTTAATAGGTAGAACTATAGGAAAAGAATTCGAAAATCTCCACTGCTATGTAGGGATTTTATGAATATTTGTTTCCATTTATTTATTCGCTTTTTTTACTTTTTGGGGCCATTTAGGGCTTGCTATATGGTGTGAGGTTCCTAACTGTGTTGAAGACCGTACGGTGACCCCTAGATGCTTTGTTTTGGGTCGTTTAAACCTGGAGATGGGATGTTGTCTCTTTGGCATATACCCAATTTCCTTTCTTTTTCATATTTGACCTTTAAATTGTAAATAATATAACAAAGTGTCCAGAATCAAAATTGGAATTCGAAAGATCAGTACTGAGATGATAAGAATTTAAAAAAATATCTTAAATATGAATCCATATTTTTCCTAAAATGTCGCCATAGTTAAGTGAATGAAAATAAAATTTGGAGATAATATTTGATAGAATTTCAGGATTAAAATTATCATGATTATGTTGGGTTATACAGATATCAAACGATATACCATTGTACTTACTAGTTAATTGTACTTGACATTAGTTCCGTGTTGTCACAACACCTGGTCAAAGTAAACAAACAACTTATACTGCACTTGAATATACTTCACAGGTCATAAACTTTGTACTTGTGATTTTGTCTATATTATGTAAATATTTTGTTGGTCTATTCAAGATTCAGAAACATGAAAAAAATTACGATGATTTTATATTTCAATTTATATTAATAATATGAATCAATGCAAAATTGAGAACACTTTGTAAGTTTGAATTATGTTTGTTGGTGTTGCATCGATGACTATGTAGCGTTGTTCATCATAAAGCAATAATTCCGTTCAAACCGACGCTAAGGACCGTCTTGAAGTTAAAAAAAGGAGCAAAGCTCACTGTTGAAAGCTTCACGGTGACTTTTGTAGCGGCTTCGTCTCATGTGCATTTACTTCACATCCTTTTGTTGCTTATATACTTTAGTAATGTTTATAGGGGAAACAAACTATATACTATTCAACAAGAGAAACGATACACATACTTTATCAAAAATAATATTACACTTTCAGGCAGAAAAACCATAACTCGTAGACAAAATGTATTTTTTGCATGTAAGGTTTAACATTATCCCTCTTACAATTTCTGAACCATCTCCGGTCACGGTCAGGGTCATTATCCAGATTTTCTGTTTGCAGGCGTAAAAAGTAAGTATGTTCATTTTTTCTTTTTTTACCAAACCATCACATCTTCAAAACGTTTGACTTCAAACCTCTGTTGGTATGTCGACCATGATTTCCTTAAGCCTATTTTCCGTTTTCAGCTACCGTTCTCTTAAGGGGAAATCACATGAATTCCTATTCAAACCCCATTTTGATTGGCTTAGCGTTTCTTTTCAACCAATCAAATCGGCTATCGGCTTATTATGTATTTCCTATGGACAAAAGTTAAACCTAGGTTTCGGGTGGGGAAACTCGAGTTTCCCTTCCGAAGCCTAGGTTTCCCTTTGGAAACTCGGGTTTAGCTTTGGAAATCTATAGAAAGCTGAGCTTTGCATACATTTTCGGAGGGGAACCTATATTTATATAAAACAAAATATGTCTTGCGAAACAGTTCTCCAGGTAAATAACAAAATAACGAGATACATGGGCATGTTGGCTGTTAAAAGGGGTGGGTTTAAAATCTAAAATATTACATAAAATTACAAAAAAAACACATGGCAAAATAAAAGAGTAGAAACCTATATTTAGGTAGGGAAACTCGAATTAGATCTGGAAAACCTTATTTTCGCCACCGAAACCTAGGTCTCCCTCTGAGAAACCTAGTTTTTGCTACCGAAACTTAGGTTTCCACATGGAAACTCGGGTTTATCTCTGGAAACCTTAGGTAACGAAAGCAAAAATTGTGTTTTCCTCAGGAAAACTAGCTTTTCTTTAGTTATGCTAACTTTTGCGTGCCATAAATATGACCAGCTTTGACGAGAGGTACGAGCCAGATTTATTTGTTGAATTAACGTTTAAGTTTGTGTTAATAATTGAAAATATTTACATTTTATATTATTTTCAGTCGGACGTCTTGGTATTGTCATTTCACAGCAACTTCGGTATTTAGTTATTCATATGATAACGTGTGAAAATTGTCTTTTTCCATAAACTAAAAATTAGCAGTCCCTAAACGTTCGTCGACTATTGGATATCTGTAGTAAGTGGAACACTCACGATATTTTGTGAATACCCGACATACTGTGAACATTATACTGCGCGTACAGGGTACTTCTTATATCCATAAGGAATTTATCATGTGCAAAATGATAGCTTTATAAGGGAAGAATACAGTAGATGTTTGATAGCTTGCTAGACGTAATATAAGTGTACTCTCATTTTTAAACCGAAAGCCATGAATTGGTTGGAGAGTTGTTAAAATGGCAAGAAAAAATCACGTGAGACTTTAAGCCTATTAACAGCTCTAAATGATGATCTTCGTGCTTCCGATAAAATATAGTGCGCAAGTTTCTTTCAAAATCGTATACATTGTGTATTTAAGTTATATTTCTTCATTTTCTTGAGTTGAATACGGTGTTAAATTGAAAACAATATGCTTGCTTATCAAATTACTCGTTTTTTTTATATTGCGTCTCGGATCAACGCGCCTGTCGCGCAGTAATTTGTCAAAGAAGAAAATAACATTTGTTTACCTGTGACATGCGTATTGCATATTTATAGCAATGAAATCGACATGCATACGAAGTCACACAATCCAATTATTTTCACGTACTAGTATTACGGAATGACTTAATACATGCAGATGTCCAGCAGTTCTTTGGATGACTACGAGGTTTTGCCACGTGTAGATTTTCAGGGCTTTCGAGTTTCAGCTCCATCGGAGCTTTGATTATTGTATATTCTATAAAATTTTATGCACAATTAAGTGGGCACACTCCTTGTAAAACTACGAAGTCATGATACAGATAGTGACTACTAAAATATTTTTTCCGAGTTGTTTCTTTATCTTTGTTCCACTTATGACCATTAATGTATTTCCGAGACGACGAATTGATTTTGCAATAACATGTTTGTTTATAAACTTAGAAATGGGTCGTGTTCCCACCTAAACTTCATGTGTAATTTAATCTATATTTAGTTGTTTGTACACTACAAAAGTCAAACTGTCTGAATTTACCAATTTTTGTCTGATTTTGTCTGAAAAATTACTCGACATTCTTTATTGTCTGGAATATGTTTAAAAATTCTCGACTTTGTCTGAATTTTTCTTAATTATTTCTTAAAATTCTCGACACTATTCTTAATTGTCTTGACGCATGTCTCGAAAGTATGAAGTAAGTCTGATTGTGTCTCGACACATTCTCGACAGTCTGAACTGAGAACGAATTTGTCTCAACACATTCTTAACTGTATGAACAATGTCTGAAATAGTCTCAACTTATTTTTGATGTTCTGAATATGTCTGGATTTATTCTCAACAGTCTGAACAGAGTCTGAATATGTCTCGACATATTCTTGACAATCTAAACAATGTCTGAATATGTCTCGACATATTCTTGACAGTCTGAACTGTGTCTGAATATGTCTCGACATATTCTCAACTGTCTAAAATGGTCTGATACAGTCTAATTTGTATGCAGACAAATAAAAGAACATTTTGATTGAATTTATAAAATAAATTTCTGATGAAATTGCAAATCTAAAATAAATTAGAATAGAAATTAATTTATCAAAAATAATAAAATTTCAAAAACTTATAAAAAAGGGGCTTCTTACTGCCAACTCATACAATTAAATTGTGTGCAATATACTAGAACAACAAGTATTAACCCCTGTTATGCATTTATCCAGAGGGCCAAGGCCACAAGCTAAATCAACTGATATACTCAATGAGGAAAATAAATACGTACATTGTACTACATTTGTATCATGTATAAGTTGCATATACTCACCAAATTTATAAATCATTTGATGCGCAGTAAAATGATGCTATGTCTGCTTTTCTATATACGAGTACTTAATCTGTCCTAGAAAATCATTTTAGCTAGCACATAAAAAATACCTTGCTAGAAATTAAGCAGACAATCGTACAGATTAATTCCACACGAATATGTTCCTACGTCTGGGCAAGTAATCATAGGGGAGCGTATTCAGTTTTAAAATCCAAGTAATTACTCATTCGGCACATATCTATATTTTAGATCTGTTACAACCCAAACTGAATGAAGAGTCAACATCTCTGCTCATACGATTCCTGAATAGTTTGATCATTGTTTCAAGTATAATATTTTGATGATTGTTTCAAGTATAATATTTAATCCCCATACCCAGAATTTAAATTGAAATAATAAATATAGAACTTATTAAGTAAGAAGTCTGTGAAGGGTATCTAAATTATTTGTCCCAACAAGGACAATGAGCAAGCAGTTTGTATAGTCAATTTGAAATCTTAACAGCAGAAATTTAATGACGTCTTCAGTAGTTCTTAGGTTTCCCTCCTTATTAGCTTGTCTCATAAATTTTTTCTTTTTATTGACAAATATAAAAAAT
>MJUU01003896.1:0-11474 GCA_002080025.1 Modiolus philippinarum | reverse complement strand
GGTTTGGGGGCTGGGGTCGCTCGGGTGACATAAGGTAAACAAGATATCGGCCCATTCATCTAGTAAAATTAAAAAATAAACAAACCCATCTGTACAGTAAAAATGTGTAATTGAAGTGAGAAAACCACCAATTTCAAAGCAGGAATGTTCTTAAACATCACATAATGATAAATACTTACAGCAACCAGTAGAGATTCTAAGTCATTTGTGGTTAATTTACGACCAATTGATATACATGATGTCATAAATTACGACCCATTCATATATTGTATTTAGTAATTTTATTTATGATCATCTACCTTAACAGTATGCAGATTTATCTTTCAATCCAGTCTTAATTATAGTATTGTTAATATTGTGTATTTTGTATGAAAATCTTAAATGTTATTGTTTGTCTATGCTATCAATCAAGTAACTCTTTCTCTCTGTAATTATTTTTTGTTGTATTGTTTTTTTTTCTTGCTTTTGCCCCTTGTTGGCCCATAATTTGGAACTTCTTCTTCTTCTTCTTCTATAGTTGACAACTGCAAAAAACAGGCCCATTCCAGCGGCACGTCTGTATATACCTCTATATAGGAAGTGACCCCCCCCCGCCATGAGTTTTCTTACAATTTTTGTGATGAATTTCGATATACTAGTATACTATATGAATGGGTCGATATATTTTGGGGGCACTTTATGAAAAAGGGGTCTTTTCAAAATGCCATTGGCAGGTCTGTACACAGTTCCAATGGAAATTACCCCCACCCCTTGTCTTTCTTTTATCAAGTTTAATGAAATGTACTTTTTGTCTTCTAGTTCAATATGGGCATTTAGCGCGTTAGTATGGTTGAAATTAATATTGTTTGATATACATCTAGTTTTTTAACCCAAGATAAAATTCATAAACATACTTTTGGTTGAAACTTATAAAAATAAAATCCCTTATACTTTAGTAACCTAGAATTATATAATATGTATTCACTTTTTATATCTCTGACCTGAGTTTCGGACATGCTTATGTCGGGTTGAGAATGAAAATAATTTCCATAAAATATAGACCCTTTTTATAGCCTAAATTTTCACCGAGAAGAGCAAATTGAACCGCCATTTTTTATACATAAATTTGAAAATTTCGTTACCGAGAAATTAAATATACGACAAAGGGGGTTGAAATTTGATTGCATCTATTTTTAGAATTGCATTGTTAATATGCAGAATCAATTGAAAGAAAACTTTGCATGATAAAACAAGAAATGTGGGCACTGTAAACAAAATGGGCAGATTATAATTGGATAATTACAGAAATTATAAAATGACCAAATTTGAAAGTAATATTGATAGTGTATCCATATTAGATATGCTCTCAAGATCAAGTACACCATGACTGAAATGTATAGAAAGAATGCATCTCTCGCACGGGGAATCTTTTTACGGACTCTACTCTGCAGGAGAGACAAACGCCAGTTTTAGTTAACAATGGAAGGATAATGAATAAATGCACATTAGACAAAGTCTCTACAAATACATAATTAAACTCAGCTATGGAATAACGCTTTTTATTATTGTTCGACATCTTCACCATGAAGCCTTCAATAATATGCTATGCTAATACCTAGTAGTAGGTTAAAGACTGCCCCTAGCACCGGTTTAAGTGGACTTCATTGTTAAATGTTGATCAACGCTACATCCATGGATCTTCTCTTTTGTTCTTGGATGTGTGGTTGACGACAAGCATTAAATTAACTGGAAAAGCCCTCCCACAACCGCCGGCATCCGCTGCCCGACAAAAAGACTCATAGAAGACAATCACAACATATAAACAACCACAGGGCATTCATCGAGTCAATTGCAAACAAAACTTGGCATGATGAACAAGATATCTGTGCACTATAAACAGAATGGCCAAAATTACATTTGGAAATACAAAAATATAAAATGACAAATGTAAAAGTATTATCAAAGTGTATCAATATGAGATATTCTCCCAAGAACAAGCTAAAGTGCACCATAACTGAAATGTATAGAAAGCTCTCGCGAGGGGAATCCTTTTTATGGACTCTACTCTGCAGGGGGACAAACTCCAGTCTAAAATTGACACTGAAAAGATATTCAGTGAATGTACATGAGACAAAATCTCTATATATACATGATTAAACCCAGCAATGGAACAACGCTTTAATTGCTGTTCTACATCTTGTTCTACAACTTTTGACTTCTCCACACTTTATACTACCATTCCCCATGAACAACTGAAATCTCGACTGAAAGACATATTTCATAGATGTTTCTCCCGTAAGAACGGCGAACGAAGATATAAGTACATTGTCATAGACAGAGAACAAGTATACTTTGTGAAATACGACTCAGAATCACAGGAAAAATACACGGAGGACGAAGTGATTAAAATGGTAGAGTTTCTGATTGACAATATATTTGTACAGTTTGGAGGATTTGTGTTTTTCAACAGACAATTGGAATTCCAATAGGCACGAACTGTGCACCTCTTTTAGCCGATCTGTTTCTCCACTCTTATGAGGCAGAATTCATTGAAAGACTTCTTCAAAATAAAGACAAAAACTGGCCTAGTCCTTTAATTTCAGCTTCCGTTATATAGATGATATTTTATCACTAAACAATCCTCGCTTTGGTGATTTTCTTAATCTCATTTATCCAAAAGAGCTTGAAATTAAGAATACTACAGATACTTCCACATCGGCCTCGTTCCTTGACTTTCATCTTGAAATTGAAAACAGAGGTACATTACAAACTAGGTTGTATGACAAACGCGATGACTTCACTTTTCCAATAGTAAACTTCCCTTTTCTTTGTGGCAACATTCCAAAAGCACCAGCATATGGAGTTAACATCTCACAACTCATTCGCTATTCAAGGGCTTGTGGTCGATACAGCGACTTCCTTGATAGAGCCCAGTTGCTTACAAATAGACTACTTAAGCAAGGGTATGTTACCAAAAACTTAAAGTCATCATTACAGGAGTTTTACGGCCGACATCACGATCTTGTCTTCGTTACGGGATATCTTTTTCCAAGATGACAACAGATCTTTCCCTCTACAACTAAAGTTGTTTTTACTCTATCGGATTTGACTTTGCTACCGGAGTTGGTATGTTTAAAACGGCGGGTGTCTTATAAGAAGCAGGAGATGCTTACTCTACCGGTACACCTGATCTCATCCATGCTTTTTATTGGGTCCGTGTTGTTCATCTGTATGTGTGTCTTCATTTTTTCTTATTTGTCCCGTTCTCAAGTGGTGTCCTTGTTTCTTAGTGTTTCCGATGTTGCCTTTGTCCATGGATTGTTCGTTCTTTGACTGACGGTTCGGTTCTCACTTACTTTATCTTACTCTACATCTTGAAGTCACGATGCGGTCTTCAACAATAATTTATGTTTATACCTCATACCCGGTAGTAAGTTCAAGGCTGTCCCTAGCACCGGAAACCATTACCAAATGTCGAACAACGCTAAATTTATATAACCTCTCTTTTGTTCCTGGATGCAGAGTTTTTCAACAAACATACAATTAACTGGCAAGTGTTATTACAACTGCTGTCAGACGTTTCGAAACAAAAAGGTTCATCACATCACACAAACAACCACAGAGCACCTATTCAGTCAATCGCAAGAGAACTTGGCACGGTAAAACAAGAATTGTTGACACTATAACTAGAATGGGCAGAATTCCATTTCGAAATAACAAAAATATAAAATTACAAAATTTGAAAATAAAATAGAGTATCCATATGAGATTTTTGTCAGGAATAAGTACACCATAACTTAGATGTATACAGAGCATACAGCTCTCGCATGGGGAATCTTTTTACGGATTTCACTCTGCTTGAGAATAAATCTTCAGTTTTTTAAACTCATGATGAAAGGGATATTGAGAAAATGCACATGAGACAAAGTCTCTACAAATACATGATTAAACCCCGCAATGGAACAACGCTTTTATTTTTGTTCACATGTTGAAGTCACCATGAGGCTTTCAACAATGAGCTATGCTCATGCCTCAAAGCAAGTTTAAGACGGTCCTTAGCACAGGTTTGAGCGGATTCGTTGATAAACGTTGATTAACGCTACATCCATGTATCTTCTCTTTTGTTTATGGATGCGGGGTTGTCAACAAACATAGAAATAATTGACAAAGCGCTCCCACAACCGCCGTCACCCTAACGCCATCATCTGACCCTATTCACAATATCTATTTATCATAAATTATATTATAAAAAAGCAGTAATACATTAAAGTATGACTTGTAAGGTTCATTACAACAAATGTAAACGATTACTCGAATCAGTTTGTGCCTACAAAAGTAGGACTCCTCATTCATCGCAAATTACAAAATACCGAAGTTACTGTGAATTGTTTTCATGGGAACGCAATGTTTGACCTGCAGAAACGTGTATTATTTACAAACACAATTTGATAAACGCCCTGAACAACTCTATGAGAAAAAAAAAAAAAACAAAACAAAACAAAACAAAACAAAACAAAACAAAAAACAAAAAACAAAAAAAAAGGAAAAAAAAACTTGTATGCGTTGAAGTGGAATATATCATAAACTGTTTTTATCATATTATATTTTCATATGCAATAAAAAGGCTTGGTTTTGACAAAACCTTTACAAAATCTGTGACAGCGTGTTTAATTCGAACACAGAATCTTTTTACATCATGTATTGTAAAATTCCTACTCAAAAATTGTGTTCCTACTCAAAAAAGTTTCATTTTCAAGCCTTCATTGTTTTTTAAAAATCTACAAATTTAATGTACTTTCGAATGGAAATGGTTTCTGTCGAAACAAAATACTGCAAAAATCAAACTTGGTCTCTACAATCGGTTTTGGAAAATTTTTGCACTTTACTGATTAGTTTGCCCAACCTACCACATAATACAGGAAATTTAACAAACACTTTTTAGTACCATATGTTGCATCATTACTGTAAGCAAACTTTTGCTTGTTTTTCAATCATTATTCAATGAATCAAGTTTAAAAAAACTAATTCTGTCTTAATTAGGAGCTTGAATTAGATTATACTAAATAATGACACACAAGACATTCAGTGATTAATATCTTAATATAGAAATGTTATAATTTTTAGGTTTTTAATTAGGCATTCTCTTATTAATATTTCCGAGCTATTTTCCTAATCAGGATTTTTCATGTTAATGATGAGTGTTTTATTCTACTCGAATAATTTGTTCTTTGAACATTCTATAATAAATCACTAATCAAAATGAGCAATGAACAATAAATAGAAAGATACAGATGTGGTCTAGAATATAATATTTTTGTCGTCACTATTTAGGAATCGGATAATTTCAATGGGTAGGAAGCGTGCAATTTTCAAAAATAGAGGGCACAAACAAGTCTGTTTTGCCTTTTGGCATATCTGTGCAAAGTTTGTATCTGGAAGGACTAACCAAACACTTAAATGGTGTAGAAGTATAGAGAGTACTTGTAAATGGTCCGATTCTCCTCAAGGAGAGATGTTTATAAAACAGATAGAATATAATTTGTTTAATCATCATCTTTTTTCAATAATATGACTGGCGTTGTTTGCTTTAAAATCGAAGCAAAATTCTACATTTCAAGAGGACATTCGAATTTCATGAATTTGTCACAAATCGAAGTCCAATGAAGGTTCAGTGCCAATTACATCTTCATTGATATCACTGTTGGTGGATGGTTAGTCCCATAAGGTATCGCCAACCTGGACGTCCGGTTATAACGTACCGACTCTATCAACGAACATTGAGAATGTATTCTGGGTAGTACCTCCATAGTGGAAAGTTACTTCTAAGCTGATTTTTGCATTCTTTTAATATATTCATTATAAAAAAATGATAAAAGGAAAACTCTACAATGGCTGAAAATTACAATTACATGCCATATTCTTGCAGTTAACAACACAGGAAAAAACCCCAAAATAAGAGAAAAGAGAAACGTAAATAAACGAGAGGAACTAGGGGCAGCTAGATGTAAACAATATTGCTCAAAAGCCATGAAAGCGCTTAAAATTGGTAATTATGAAGTTTTCTTGGCGCTTCTACGGATTAAACAATCTGATATATTATTTTCCAGACTTATGGACACAAACAAATGTGCTTAATTATCTTCTTTTTTTCGTTTTGGGGAAACAGCTGACAGAAATTGTGAGAATACTTAGGTAGTTAATTTCATTCTATGTTTTTGTTAAAGATCCCGCACCGATGGGACAAATTAGATGGATGTAACGTTTGACATTTAGCAATAAATTTGGCTTAAACCGCTGCTAGGGGCCGTCTTGGAGTTACAATGAGGTATGAAAAGGGTTCATTGTTGAAGTTTCTATGTCACTTTCAGACGAACAACACAAATAAAAGCGTTTTTCAGTTGTTTGGTTGTACAATGTATTTTTTAAAAGAGACTTCGCTCATGTACATTTACTCGAGATCCTTTCATTCATCTGTTATTTGAGAGTTTTCGAAATTAAAAATAATATGTAAAGTTTAGTATCACTATCACTAGTGGATGTAGATCCATTTAAAATTGATGCACTTTCAGATCAGTTTAAAAAAAAAACTCCCATAAATATCATAGTTATGCTTTTGTTTGATAATGTAAAAATGGCGCTAGTATAAGAAGAAGATTTTAATTAATATAATAATTATAATAGGCCTAATGAAAGATATTTTAAAGCCGATACTCTAAGGCGCTTTACAACAATAAAATTATATACAGAAAATCAGACCACATTGTACAAACTATAAAATCAAAATTACGACATATCTCCAATCACAAATAATACTAAGATCGAAAAAGGCATTAAATCGAAAACAAAAACACAGTACAAATAAAAGAGATTACTATACTATAACACATGAAAAATAACAGACAATTTGAATTATGTGAAATGTTTTAGAAAAAGGCAATATGATAATATGAGTATTCAACTCTGACTTTGCAGCCGCCGTCCAGTCAAACTGTCTTTCCCCTTACGTGTATGCTTTCACCTTCAGCACAATAACTGTAGCGCAGATCCCGAAAAGATTTGAGGAAAGTTCTTGTACATAAGCATACACAAGAATTTTGTACTGTGGCCGATACTGGAAAGGTAACCAATATAAGTTGGTAAGTATCGGCGTATGTTCACGATGGTTTGTCTTAGTGATGAGACAAGCAGACGTATTTTGAACCTTTTGTACATTTATCTACCCTAAAGAGCAAGGTGTTTGACAATGCGTAGTTAAGTCTTGATGTCACAAGCGCATTCGCTAAAGTCTTGTAGGCTGATATTTAGATAGAATTTCGAATATGGTTATCTAATTATAGGAGTCCTGATTGACGTTTTCCAATCCCTTCGTTGTATATAAATATAAGTATGATTGAAGGTCGAAAGCCTCTTATTTCAATCATATCACAAAACAAACAAGTAATGTAAGCCACAGTCCATATATTTATGCAATTATTTCTGATGCGTTGTTATTCTTAACTATATAGCTCTTTTGAAAATCAAAAAATGAAGTTGTCGGAAAAATGCAAAATTTAATGTAATTTTGGTTTCGATTTAGCATATTAATGGAACCGGATTCTGTATGAGAAGAGGATTATCTTCTATAAAAGGTGATGAACTTTATACATCAGTTCTATTAATGTGTTCTAAAATATTCGCCTACAAATTTTTATAGGTCAAAGAATTGTATGGACCGACGCGTAAAAAATGTTGCTCTTATTTAATAAAAAATATACTAGTATATACAAGTTTCACATTCTTTTCAAATTTGTTTTTATTAGGATATCACAATAAACCCTCTAACCATTTTCAAATTCCTTATACATCCACGTAGTTAAAAGCAGCATTGTATCGTTTAACAGTATAGTACGGAAGCCGGAAGGGGACTTCCGAGTTCCGACTTCTTACTTCTAACTTCTTACTTCTTACTTCGATGTTGCAATCCGAAAAGATAGCCTTTCCGGATTACAACATCGACTTCGGTATTTAATTTTCCCAGTTTTGTTAGGACTGAAAGTTTCATAGTTTATGACCTATCATGAAATCAATAAATATTGATTGATAGCTTAAATGGTTTTAGACCTTCTAATATTTGAACTATAATTCATGACGATAACAATCATTTGGGAACAGAGAAACACTGAGGAGGGAGTAACTTGAATACCACTGGATAAAGGGGTTGAGGGGTAGGGGTTAGCCTTACCTCCGGTTACCTACTTCTTGGGCGTCAAAGGTCTTGTATTTTTGTATTATCTGGGTCCTGAAGAACCCATCGTGCATGTCATCAATCTTATAAATGTGTGGCTTTCACGTTAAAAATTCTATGAAGTCACGCATCACGCCTATTATAAAGGGGTATTTTTCACGATTCCCGCTCAAAAAAAAAACAAACAAAAAAACAAACAAAAAAAACGGACACCTTCAAGACCCCCTTTTATGTCTTAACAGCAGTTTAGGGTGTGCATTTTGAAATATAAACTAATTCAATTGACAGAAAAACATATATAGGAAATAGTGTTCAATTTTTCAATAGTCCTTGGAAGATAAATTCTTGCAATCGGAAAAGATTGATTTGGTTTTTGTTCATCCTCTTTTTATACATCCCTTCGAGACGATATAGGTTGTACTGTGGAACTTAGTTCATCAAGGTAAGAGTGATAAGATTGAGAGGAAAATCTTATCACCCAGTCTAGAAAATCAAGGAAGTGGATGCATGGATACGTACACATTTGCTGGATTTTAACTCAGAGCGGTGTCAATACATCCTTAAATCTTCCCCCTTCTAGAATATTATGACTTGCAATTGTTTATTACAAGTCATATTATTGTTCGTTATAAAGGGATGAACGATACAGCTTTAATGATCAGAGTTTGGAGCTCATTCCCTGCTCCTGTTGTTATAAAAATATATTTCAAAATATTTCAAAATATGTCCATCTTCTAGTACTTCTTACTTCTAACTTCTTACTTCTTTCTTCTTACTTCTACCTTCTTACTTCTTACTTCTAACTTCTTACTTCTTACTTCAAACTTCTAACTTCTTACTTCTTACTTCGATGTTGCAATCCGGGAAGGTAGCCTTTCCGGATTGCAACACTAAATTCGGTATTAATATTGCAAGGATTCTTTAACGTGAACGGTCTTGTATTTTTGTATGGAATAATTGGTATTGAAGGCGATTAACAAAAACTACTCATTCCGTTTTGATCCCACACAAAACATACCTGCCAGTGAGGAACATGGTTTAACATTGGACCCTATTGGAAAAACATCATTTTCGTCATCTGCTCAGAACTTATGCAAATTCAACCAAACTGTACTGGAATGATGTCGTATGGATATATGGAAGTTTCTTTACAAATGTACAGGGATTGCACATTTCGTAAACATGGCCGCCAGTGCGGAACATAGTCATGCAAAGAAATCAATACACTTCTTAAATCAAAAGCCCCCCTCTAACTTGCCACGAAAAGGACAGAACGTGTCCATGGAAACATAAATTTTCTGTACAATTAACCCCCCAGCGTTTTCCATTTTCCTAGATTGATTTCGCATTCAAACATCTGTTCTCGTCTTGAATTAAAGTTGAAATATTTCGCTAGTTGGACGTTAGACACCATTTAATCGGTTGGTCAATTTTGCATGCTTTCGCAAAGTCCTATTAAGCTAGGATCAATATATTGAAAAGTCTTACTTATAATCAAAGTATTGATATTATTAAATACCGGGTTGAATGTCCTTTGCCTGTCCAGGTTGCAACTTGGAAGTAAGAAGTAAGAAGTTAGAAGTAAGAAGTTAGAAGTAAGAATTAAGAATTAGAAGTAAGAAGTGAGAAAGAATTTGGAAGATCTATGACAGCATTTAGAGCATGGAATGAGCACCAAACTGTGATGATTAAAATGTTTTGTTCATATCTTCATTATGAATAATTGCAAGTCTTTATATTCCAGGATGGGACAGATTTTACGGCTGAATTAGGAAAATTGTATAGAGAATGTGAAAAATTATACATACCCTATGCCCAGAAGTACAAAACTGTCTAAATAAACAAAAAAAAAAAACTAAAAACAAAACAAAACAAAACAAGAAAAAAAGTATAAATAAAATAAACAAAACAAAACAATCGAAAAATACTAGGGATGACTGTTAATTACATCGTTTGAGTTCCATCTGCGCACTTCCTATAATTTTAATGAATACGTGCTTCAAGATAAAGTGAACTAGGAAATCTTCAAATAAGACTCTGACAGAGTTTGTGGACTTCGGTTCATGCTAATTCTAAAATAATTGTAGTTTCTTTTAAAGGAATGATACCAGCAGTTGACTTGACACTACGATGTCTGACAGGGGTATGTGTTTAAATCCAGCAAGCGTGTACGTTCCAAAGCATCCACTCTAAGTTTGTTATCATACCTGACTAAATCAAAAGAGCTTTACAATACAAGCTAAATCGTCTTCAAGGGGTGTAAAAGAGTATTACTCAACAACTGTTAAGGGTGTGTGTGTGTGTGTTGCTAATGCTAATTTGAACACGATTTGCTGTATCTGCAATTTTTGTGTAGAAAATTGAATAAGTAATACCGTTACCCGTTATTTTTATCAGACATAATACAAATAAAACACATTGCTTATTACACATAAAATACAAGACCGTTCACGTTTGAGAATCCTTGCAACAGTCCTGTAGTCTGAAGATAACCGGTTGCAAGGCTCACCCCCTCCTTAATACTCTATTACCAGTGGCAATCAGAATTCTCCCCTCCAAGTGTTTTTCTTTTTCCCAAATAAATCATGTTTTTATAAACCTGTTCTCGTCTTGGGTTTTGGCTGAAATATTATAAGTAGGACGTTAAACGCCATTCAATCTACCATTTTTATTGCTTTCGTCATTAGTCAAAACCATGAAACCTTTAGTTCTGACAATTGACAAAAGTAAATGCCAAAGTCGATGTTGAAATTCGGAAATACTACCTTTCCGAATTGCAACATCGAACCAAGAAGTAAGAAGTTAGAAGTAAGAAGTAAGAAGTCGGAAGTAAGAAGTAAGAAGTTAGAAGTAAGAAGTAAGAAGTCGGAACTCGGAAGTCCCCTTCCGGCTTTCCTAGTATAGAGTTATCAAAGATAATATGTGTTAGTAGGTAAAAAATATGATTCCTTAACGGGAATCATATATTCTAAAAAGTATATAGTTAGCCAAGCTGAATGTGGTAGGATTTAATTCTGAATTCGGATTAATATATTCTACCTTTGCAGCTCACCTTACCAATACATTATCATTATACAGTACTACTTGATCTTAATATACAATATCTGATCCTATTAACATTATCTATTTATTTTAATTATATATATTATTATATTTGTACTTTTGTTTCTATGTATAAAGCAAAGAAATGTACCTAATCAATAAAACATCATATTGCACAGTTAATCATGATAAATCATCATATTGCACACTTCAATTGATTGACATTTAA
>MJUU01003894.1:81033-97291 GCA_002080025.1 Modiolus philippinarum | reverse complement strand
TGCCGATATGTTGAAGTTTTGCTATAACACACTATGGATGAGAAATTTCGCCAGTTTTCTCAGCTTGTATACGTTGGAATGAATTCATATTTGTTCAAAAGTTAGACTATGATTAGTTGTAACGTGTAAGTTATTTTCGGGTCTGTCGTGTTGCTACTTCCTGTTTGCCGATATGTTGAAGTTTTACTATAACAAACTATGGATGAGAAATGTTCATCGCAGATTACTTGAATTGTTTGGGTGAGAATGATTTCAAATTTGGTCTGGAGCTTTATGATAATAAGTTGTAACGTTCAAGCTATTTTGAGGTCTGCCATATTACCACTTCCTGTTTGCCAATATGTTGAAGTTTTTCTATAACCCTTTATGGATAAGAAATTTTCGTCAGTTTATTTGGCTTCATAAGTGGGAATTATTTCAAATTTAGACTGGAGCTAATGAGTATGTAAGCCATTCACAGGTCTCTTGTGCATGCACTTCCTGTTTGCCGATTCTTTGATGTTTAACTATAACTAATCTAATGCTGTATTACCACTTCCTGTTTTCTTTGCTAGTATGAGTGGGAGCTATTTCAAATTTGGACTGGACAATTGTTTATAGAATTGTTTTACACTTTGGAAGCTGGATTATTCATTTGTGGTCCAGCGGACCACAGTATTTCTAGTTATATCCGTCCCACTCCTACTACTAATATGTACAAAAGCGAGTAATCTTACCGCTCTGAAAAGATCCACGAATTTCCATTACAATTTATTCTGAAATAAGCGGACAGATATTGCCTCCGGATATTTTTGGTTGACCTGATTTCTTCCCGGTGGTTTAGTAATAATTAGTAGACAAATACAGAACAAGCTTTGGATGTTTTTTTTTAATTATTTGATTGGGGGGGGGGGGGGGNATTCTCCAGATCTGCTGAATCCCGCTGAAAACTGCTTCCTAAAAAAAAACTGTTTTGATACCCTGGCCTGGACTTGCAATCTTATTAAAATACAGTTCTTTGGTGTGTGTGTAGGATGAAAGACTTTCCGTAATACAAGCTATTTCTGAAAACAAACTACAAGATCTAGTTGGAATTTACAGTCAGACCGAATATTTAAATATTCGAGCTGTCCCATAGGTAATATCCATTGGCGGAACCAACATTCGAAAAAGTCGGTTCAAATGGGGTTCCGGATAAAAGAGGGAGTTCCAGTCGATTTTTTGCCATTTATTTTAATAAATTTTTGCCTAACGGCTGCACGAAATTGAGGGAAAAAATCCAGAAAATGGGAGGTTCAAACCCCAGGAACTCCCGAATCTGACTGTGCTAATGATATTGATATTTTCTGAGTAAATATATTATTTTTGAAAACTTTTATCAACAATATACTAACAGGTCAATCGTAGCAAGTTTGGATTTTTCCAATTTTAGATATTAAACCCTCTTTCCACTGACAGGTCAAGAATAAAAAAGGGTTAAAAAAAAAGAGATGGACTGAAGGCGATTTTGCCCAAATCTACAAGAAATTTGAGCCGGGGTTTAACCCTCAACACCCTGGATCCGCCAATTTATCACAGATGATTTTTTCTAGCAATATTCTAGCAACTTTATTACCCCTACTTTTCCTTCTTAGTACCTCACGTGCTATTCGTTTTACTATTGGTAGTAAAACGTAAATTCCATTTCCTTATTTGGTCATTGTTATGGTCAGAAAACACGACTGATTGTGGTTCCTTATTTGGTCATTGTTATGATCAGAAAACACGACTGGTTGTGGTCAATTTTTTGCTACCAACGAAAATGATTGTAACAACTTCGAAAGAGTTTTGTATAGCACGTGAATAATTTGTTTACATATTTGTGCCGAACATGTCAACGCTAAGCTTGGTTGCAGTTCATTGTACTGAATACATATCGTTGTTAATCTCTTAAAATGTCCAATGGATAAACAATGAAGGGATATGGAATAATTGCAAATGGGACAAAGTCTCTACAAATACATGATAAACAAATCAATTGAACAACGCTTTTATTGTTGTTCTTCATCTTGAAGTCAACAAGAGGCCTTCAATAATGAGCTTTGCCACACCTCATAGTAATTTTATGATGGCCCTTAGCACCGATTTTAGCGAAATTCATTGCTGGATGTCGAGCAACATAGTAACATAATAGAAGCATTTATGTAATTAAGTTATTTTTGCCATTATTAAATACATCTACACCAAACTGCTTAATAAAACTTAATCACCAGTAAAAAGATACCTTGTGCACAGAAAAACTATAAACATAAAATATCAATCTCGGGTAGGAGCATCATGGATAACATTTCCCTTGTAATTATGTCGTAATATGTCTGTGTCGGATATAAATATACAAAGTAAGGCTTTAAATCGGATATTACTTTCTTTTGATGAGAAATCGTTATTAAGATTATCAGGTTACATGCACTAATGAAATAAAAACCAAGGAGTGTTTTGATCTTCGTCTATGGATTTTGTTAAAGTCTGTCTCTCCCAGTGTTTAGAATTTTTAAGATTTTGTAATAGATATTTTAATCTTTTTGTCCAATTCCTATAAATAATTTCGAGAAAAAATATCTTTGACAGATTGCAGAAAACTGATACTCTCTAAAGATTTTAAAACAGATTTCAGGCTTTAAAATGCCACGACAGAGAATGAAACATTTCATATAATTTTGTGAAAATAACTTAAATATACATCAAACAAATGTTGAGGAGAGAATTGGAGGGGGGTTTAATGCACTGTATTGAACCAGAGAAGTCTGAACATCTAGAAAACGCCAAAACACGACGAAATTTGAATAAGGTTAAAAGTAAAAGGAAATATTTGTTTGGCATGGTATCATAATTACAATTGCAAAGTAAGTTAAACAGTTAATTGATACGATTCCAAGGATAGACTATGAAAGTGTGAAGGCTAATTTCCAATCTTTTATGTGCAGTTTTGGTTTAGTTTAAGTCGACAGATAAAAAATATCATTTGTGCGTGCATAGCGTTATTTTGAGCAAACAACTATTACAAAACAAGAAGACATTCTCATTGTTTTGGGTGAATTGCCCCACTCCTTTACAAATTAGGACACAAAAAAGACTATAATTTTTGGTCTAGAACATTCATTGTAAAGTCATATTTCGATGAAGTTGATTTATCATGTTTTTTTAGAATGTAACATGCTAAAGGTTGAGATAAATGGAACCCCAAATGGGGGATTTTTCATCATATCTACTCTATGTTTGCAATTCTACTTTGGATGTGATGTAGTGATTTTATGGACGCCAAAGGGACAAATGAACAAGCCGGTCAGTAATCAGGTTTTTTGAATAACTGTCACCTTTTTTGAGGAAAAGAGGAAAAAAAATTACCTTTACAAAATACTTAATTTTTTTTATATGAGTGAAATTTAGATTGGATGTTTCTGTGCAATCTTTTCAATATACGTTTTTGTAGCATGCCGCTTAATTTTGCAAATATCTCAGCATTTCTAACTATAAGACGGCAAAAATGTGTGATTTTTCCCAATGGCCTACACGATGATGTGAGGTATTCCAACCACTTGACGTGCGTCGTACATTAATATTTCCACAGATCTTTTACCAAATACTGGACTAAAGCTTTTGAAACTTTACTTTCATGATTTATGGTATATCTGCAACAACATGACTAAAGAAGACCGAATGGGTAAATTATTGGCTTTGGAAAATAACTCAGAAATCTTTGAAAAGTTTATCAATGAACATCTACAAACATACAATTTTGAAGAAATATCTGCTTACTAATCTTAGAGCTATATGTATTACTCTTTTACACAAAATCTTCGTTTCAATGTCTAAATTTTACAGAATTTGTTTAAATCTAAGGAGTATATCCCTCATGCATAGTTCTGTTCTTAGCTGAATTTTGGCTTTTCTTTTTAGATCCTTTTGGCTATTGTTATCAGTTAGCTTTTATACGTTTTTCGCTTGATGGACTTTCAAATGATTTGGTTTAATCTGCACTGATGAGACATTAGTTGTCGAAATGCGCATATGCAGAAAATAAATTCACAATTACTTCGATATTTAGTTATTTGTTACATCTGGGTCGATTGTTATTCGTTTTATATTGAAAAGATTAAACACTTTAAGGACAATTAATTTACAAAAATAACCACCATAACGGTTTCTCCCTAAGTTGCAGTATTCAAGGAAGCTAATCTCTGAGTAGCAGTTACTGATTTTATCGATGCTATCGTGAAACTTTGAAAGAAATCTTATTCTCTAAGTAGCAGTTATGGCCTTATATCGACTTTCCTTCATTTTTATACATTCTGTTTAATATTTCAAAAATTATTGGTGATTACGATTAAATCAAACTGCAAAAGTGTTCAGCATTTGCTGGCAAGTTCGAAGGTATTGACATTCTTGTAGGAGTTACTTCTGTCAGACGTATTTAGATTATTTTTTGAGTTGATAAATAAAATGTTAAATCCCTTGGTGCAGATAGTCTAAAATATAATTTTAAATTAATTCACAAGCATTTGGCCATGAACCACCACAGTTTGCCTGATTATTTCTTTTTTTTAACATTTTTGACCGAATCTTGACATAATTTTACTCTTAACTTTTTTGTCACGTTCGCACAGTGATAAAACACTTTTTTTCATAAATCGATGTGAACTTCAGAGGAGTTCAGTTTCCCGCGAAAAAAAAATGAACACTTATATCCGCATCATATTAAACTTTTTCGCTTAAATTACTCTGTTACTCTTTTGGTACATTTATCTGAAATCCTATTTATTTTTAAATTGACCAGAGAACATCCTATAAGTAATTTCATATATTTAAAAATAATATACAAGCTAAATTCTATAACCAACATTAAAACTTTATTGTTAAAGATTTAACAGAATTCAGAATGTAGTTAATTCTTTTAATACCCATTAGTACCAATTTATTTATAGTTAGGGTCATCTTGAACAGTATCATTTTGCTATTCGATAATTTTGCTATAACCCTCATTTTATATGCATTTATTTATGGTTTTAGTTGGTTTTGTCTAAGGGTTAGAAAATGACAATAACCAATCAGTTACCTAACAGATCTTTCAAAACATATACCTCACTGACCGTGTGACGGGTGCTGTGTGCAGACCAGGACATGCTTACCCTTCCGGGGCACCTGATGTCACTCTTGTTTATTGAGAGTTCACACTGTTAGTGCTTTAGTTTTTTGTGTTGTATATGTAACATTCGTGTGTTTTGTGGGCATGTGGTGTCTTTGGTCTTCCGTCTTTAGTGTTCTTGCTTTTGCCTTGTCTCTGGAATTTGATTTGTGTAATCTTGTGCTTTGTTCCTTCGGTATTCTACTGCCGTTGTTTTATAAATAGTAGTATTTAGAGAAGATTGTGTGAATAAAAAAAGAAAGAATTAAAAACCATTTTCCATGATGTTTTGGCATGATGGCATGAAATAACTAAATACCGAAGTTACTGTGAATTTACCTTCTGCATATGCGCATTTCGACAACTTATGTCTCTTTAGTGCAGATAAAATCTAAACGTTTGAAAGACCAGAAACTCAAAGATATTTAAAACTGATAGAGAAAAAATAACCAATATGATCTAAATGTAAAGCCAAAATCAGCTAAGGACAGAGCTTAGCATGAGGGAGATACTCCTTAGTTTTAAACAAAATTTACAAAAATTTAGATATTGTAAGGTTCCAAATATAATCGGCTTTCGGGTCAGCACCGAAGTACTGACTACTTGGCTGGTGAATACCCTCGGGGACTAACAGTCAACCAGCAGTGGCATCGACCCAGTGGTAACAAATAACTAAATACCGAAGTTACTGTGAATTTACTTTCAGCAATGGGATGGTAATAAACTTAGGTATATGTATACAGGCCTTACTTAGGAATTTCACAAGGTGCGCTGGGGGAAGCTGGGTAGCCGAGTGGTTAGGATAGTTTGTTTTACCAGTAGAATCACTGTATCTTATAATCTATATGGAGCAACGAAAGAGTGTGCACTAGACTTACAACCCTACGTGGTCAGTTACGGTCAGTTCTTTTTACTGTTGGGTGGTTATGAACTGACTTGCAAGTTAACTCACTAATATTTTGAGTTATTTCGAAATCCCTCAATTTTCAAGCAGCTGACATTTGTCTAACTTTCATATATAACTTCTACCTGAATGTATGAGTAATAAAATATTTATGAAAGCTCAGCTTCACTGGAGTTCACACTGTGAGTGCCTTTGTTTTGAATGTTGTGATTTCTATTCCTGTACATTGTATCCGTCTAACGTCATTGTTTTCTGAGTCAAACGGCATTGTTTTCTGTGTCTAACGTCATTGTTTTCTGTGTCTAACGTCATTGTTTTCTGTGTCCTCGTTTTGGCCATGTCTTTGGACTTCGATTTATATAAATTCCACCCCTTTGTTCCTCCGTTATTCTACTTCCGTTGTCTGACACTTTAAAGAACGTTTATAAATGGAAAATGAAAATGTATTTAAAAGGTTAATTTTAATACCTATGGGCACTAATTAAACACTAATGAAGTCTTGTTAATCATTGAGAAAAAGTAAATATGACAAAGAACTGATTAGAAGCCATATTGATATAGGCTTTTATAACACAATTCACAACTTTTTGGTGATTACTTAAATTACAATTATATGTAATTAAAATTTTTGTCAATTATACATTACTTCCAATTGCATCAAAATTTGTAATTAATTACAGTCAACTACAATTACACATTCAAATTACTCCACCCCTGCATCGAAAACACTGAAGAAGGGAATTTACATTAGGCTAGATATAATAAGTTACAAATTCAGTAATAATATTTTATGTGCATAATGAAAAATGTATAAAACATGGACACCGTGGTCTTTTTTGATTAATTTACGATATGTTTCTAAGCGAAGTAGTTTTCCATTCATATGACGAAATACTACGATGAAAAACTTTCTACATTTATAGAATCCTCAAAACAAACTGAAAATGTTTTGCATTAAAAAGTCGAAAGATAAAGAAAATAAATAAAATGAGTACAAAAAAAATGTTTAACTATTATTTTCATATAAAAGAAATTAACTTACGTTATCCATTCTTCAAATTTCTCTTTTCTTAGGAGCTCCAGAAGACGAAGACAAGAATGAGAACCACAGCTGCTGCATAGAAATATCAATACTATCTATTTATTGTCAACAAGAAACAAACTGCGCAGATCACGTTTAATATTGATTATAATAAAGTACAGTTCTGTCATTGCATTTCCTTAACTTAAAAATGTTACGAGAAATACTTGTGCATGCGATAATATCTCATGTGTACACTTTGTCCAATTACTATTATCTACATTTATGTAAATTTTAAAACCTAAGGTTTCACTCCCTCCAATGTAGTTTTGTCCTTAGCTATATTTGATATTACTGATTATTCGGATTTCGTTTGGTTTTATGCATTTTTAACATTTTTTGAAATTGTAGATTTCCTATTTTTGGGTTCTAGTGCTGCTGATGAGGAATTAATATCCGAAATGGCCTTACAGCTCTTGAAATTATTGCAGTTGGAGTTAACATATGTGTTATGGTCTCATGTTCATTTACTCCATATCCTTTCGTAAAATAATCAACATGACACGCATATGACAGAAATCATTGTATTTTGAAAAAAATACCCATCAAATACCGTATAAGTGGTTATTTTCGCGAGGACTTAATTTTCGCATTATTCGCGACCATTCTGAAGTCGCGAAAATTGAGTACCGCGAAATATAATTTATACGAGACTTTATACAGTAAATGATAAGCAATCGCATTATATGATGTCATGTGGCAGGTTTGTTCTTTCGAAATGAAGCGATACGATACGATTTGTAATTGGTTATAAAGTAAATATTTCAACTGATTTTATTTGGAAATATGCATTACATAAGTTTAAAAACAAAAAATGCTTAAAATTAAAGAGTATCTCTCTCTTGCACAAGTTTGTCCTTAAGGATGTAGTAAGATGAAGTTTTTGAAATTGATATAAGTTACTGCGGATTTCTCGGGTTTTATCCATTATTCCTATGTTATATTTTTTGCTCCATTACACTCAATTTTTTAGTCATCAAAAGTTTCAGTAGCTCAATTAAAGTCAGTAAGCAAGATTTCATGAGATTGTAGATTTTCCTTCCATCCGAAAGTAACCAATAATGTCTCCATGTTATACAAAGGTAAAAGTCAGAGAGAGCTTTTCCCGCCATTTTATTAAATGTGAAATATCTTGGAAACAAGGTCCATAACCTATCAATATTTTTAGCTAAATTTGTTTCATTGCCAAAGCTCTTTCAATTTATTTTATCAATTTAACATTGTAGATTTTAAAATTTTCACCTTACTACATCCTTAACTGATTTTGTTTTTTTATTTATATCGCATAGTTTATTGTTCTTACTCATATTTTACAAATCTTTGGTTTATGGTCTTCCAAATGTTTTGATTTGATCTGCACTGACGATATTTTGCTTCTTAACACGGCTTTCAATGTTTTGATATTTTTTGAAACATCTCAATCAGATAGAATTAATTTTAACATCATAATCAGATAAAAATTTATTTAACATCATAATCAGATAAAAATTTGTTTAACATCATAATCAGATAAAAATTTGTTTAAACATCATAATCAGGTTAGCGTATTCAAGTGTAATACCCACGACGCTACAAGTAAAATATCCGAATTGATTCCAAATCTATTCTTAATAATCTTTAAAACGCTGAAAGAATATATTCTGAATTGTTAAATGAAATATTGTACGGATCTGCCATAATATTTCATGAGCACAACGATGACATATTAGCAGAAGTGAAATTTCAAATCAAAAATTTAAAATGCAAGTAAGTATGAAATAAGCTTTTACAAGCAATCTATTTTAAATGATATAAGGAATAATCTAAACCGTTTTTTCACTGATTTGAAAGACGAAATCAAGGATAAGAATTATTAACTTTTTATTTAAATCATATGCACGTTTTTTTTTATGTTTGTAATGCACATTAAGGATGTTCGCTTGTCATGTTGATGCATTTCTGTCAGATTTTCGGACTTCTCTGGTATTATCCATTCAAAAGCTTAATAATATTTTGCTCGGTGACCCCTAATTTTTTCCATTAATTTCATTTAATATATCTGTGGGAGTATTCTGAGAAAATTTTATTCAACTGGTATTATTTTGTCACATTCATTATTGGATAAACATTACTCATGTTAAACCTATGAAAAATGCAGAGGAGTTCAGTTTCCCGCCATTTTTTGAAACACTTGTATCTCAAAAATTTCATCGGTAACCTATAAATTTTTTCGGCTTCAATTATTTCTTTTTCAATTTTCTAACAAAAAATCACATTTAATTGATATCCTTATCTTAAAATTGACCAGCGAACATCCTTAAAGGCAATGAATATCCTGTTGGTAATTTTTTCTCTATAAGATTTAATACATCTTTCGGTTTTTCGGTTTCCTAAATATTTTGATTCCGTCGTAAATAAGAGACATACGTTGTAGAAATAACCTTCATCAGAAACTTAATTCACACTAACGTCCATATTACGTAAATTAGAATCATATATATATATATTGGTAGCCATGCATGCTCTATATACAATTTAAGTGTATTTGTTCCTCAGAAAATTTCTCATATGGATACACTATCATTTTTTCAAAAGTTTGTCATTTTAATTTTTGTTTTAATTTTAATTCTGACCAACTGTTAACAATGCCGATATCTCACTATTTTATAATGCCAACATTTCATAATGTTTTTGTGTTGTGGGTGTCTTCTGGTGGATTTTTTGTCGGGCAAAGGATGACAATAGTTGTAAGAACACTTTGCTAGTTTATTCTATGTTTGTTGACGATCCCGAATTCATGAGTGCAATAGCATGGATGTAGCATTGCTCGACATCTACCAATGAAATCCGCTCAAACCGGTGCTAGGGGCCGTCTCGAAGTTATCACGAGATATGAGCAAAGCTCATTTTTGAAAGCTTAATAGTGACTTCAAGATGGAGATCAATAATTTAAGTGTTGTTCCATTGCTTTGTTCATCATGTATTTGTAGAGATTTTGTCTNTCTTACTCATATTTTACAAATCTTTGGTTTATGGTCTTCCAAATGTTTTGATTTGATCTGCACTGACGATATTTTGCTTCTTAACACGGCTTTCAATGTTTTGATATTTTTTGAAACATCTCAATTAGATAAAATTAATTTTAACATCATAATCAGATAAAAATTATTTAACATCATAATAAGATAAAAATTTGTTTAACATCATAATCAGATAAAAATTTGTTTAAACATCATAATCAGGTTAGCGTATTCAAGTAATACCCACGACGCTACAGGTAAAATATCCGAATTGATTCCAAATCTATTCTTAAAAATCTTTAAAACGCTGAAAGAATATATTCTGAATTGTTAAATGAAATATTGTACGGATAGGCCATAATATTTCATGAGCACAACGATGACATATTAGCAGATTGAAGTGAAATTTCAAATCAAAAATTTAAAATGCAAGTAAGTATGAAATAAGCTTTTACAAGCAATCTATTTTAAATGATATAAAGAATAATCAAAACCGTTTTTTCACTTATTTGAAAGACGAAATCAAGGATAAGAATTATTAACTTTTTATTTAAATCATATGCACGTTTTTTTTGTTTGTAATGCACATCAAAGGCAATGCATATCCTGTTGGTAATTTTTTCTCTATAAGATTTAATACATCTTTCAGGTTTTCGGTTTCCTAAATGTTTTAATTCCGTCGTAAAGAAGAGACATACGTTGTAGAAATAACCTTCATCAGAAACTTAATTTACACTAACGTCCATATTACGTAAATTAAATTCATATATATATAATTCCAATTGCTAATGCAACGTCCTATTTCATTGGTCAACGTCATGAACAACAAAAAAGTTATTTCTCGATAAACTTTTCTTGCCCATCAATACACTACGACGTTAAATAGTGCAGTATATGGTGACGTAAAAATCAGTGACAACATTGTTCAAAGTTCAAAGGATTGGAATTATAAGAAATAAAAGTAATTTTGGAGGAGTTTATGGATGTGTAAACGCGGCCTTTCACTCACAAACTCTACATAAAGTCCTTCGGACTTTATTTAGTTTGTGAGTGAGTCGGCCGCGTTTACACATCGATAAACTCCCCCAAAATTACTTTTATTCCTATAATAAATTTGGTAGCCATGCATGCTCTATATACAATTTAAGTGTATTTGTTCCTCAGAAAATTTCTCATATGGATACACTATCATTTTTTCAAAAGTTTGGCATTTTAATTTGTTTTAATTTTAATTCTGATCAACTGTTTACAATGCCCATATCTCACCATTTTATAATGCCAACATTTCATAATGTTTTTGTGTTGTGGGTGTCTTCTGGTGGATTTTTTGTCGGGCAAAGGATAACAATAGTTGTAAGAACACTTTGCCAGTTTATTCTATGTTTGTTGACGATCCCGAATTCATGAGTGCAATAGCATGGATGTAGCATTGCTCGACATCTACCAATGAAATCTGCTCAAACCGGTGCTAGAGGCCGTCTTGAAGTTATCACGAGATATGAGCAAAGCTCATTTTTGAAAGCTTAATAGTGACTTCAAGATGGAGATCAATAATTTAAGTGTTGTTCCATTGCTTTGTTCATCATGTATTTGTAGAGATTTTGTCTCATTTGCATTTAATCCATATGCTCTCATTGTTTACTGTCTTTACATCATTATAGCATACTTATCAAAAGCTTTCAATTATGTAGCTCTAATTGCTTTAATGTTACATGTCTTTTCCGTTTATTTTCTTTATCTTATTAATTTCCATATGATTTGTAAGAAGAAAATATATTCCAAATAACTGTAGGTTTTCTTCAAAGTAAAGCTTGCTTACCAACGTTCATTAGGAAAAAGTTTGAAATCAAAGTAAGGCATTAATGCAATTAATAAAAGCATTTCTAATAATTATAAACGCAACGAACCTTTGTAGACAATCTATACAGAGAAGCGCAACGCCTAATGTAAAAAGGCCCATTCTATGTTTTTCTAAAGACAGCATACTCACGCTGGTCGTATCAAGGCTCAACTTACTGCCTTCTCACTGATAAAGGCGATGTCTACTGAAATACATGATGATTCTTGACCAAACCCTTTGAGAAGTGCCGAGTTAGATTTTTCTTCCGTAATGCTACAGTGTTTGACCAGCAAAAAAGGCTCCTTGAGCTAGCCGGTAGTTAAGCGGCGAATACCCCTTGACCCATCCTTCAAAATTACGTACATGTATTTACATTTTCTCACCACTCAAGATTGTTGTCATGGAGTTATTAGTCTACCAGTATTGGGTTTTATTCGTATGTTTCTTATACTAAAGGTAATCGGGATAGATAAAGGGAAGGTTTGGGTACCCATAAACCGGATTAACCCTACCACTGGCTTTTATTAGTGCCGGTAATAAGTCTGGCTGTCCAAGTTCCTATCGTTACTTACCTTTGTCTTTTTGTGTTAATGTGTGTTTTTCCTGTGAAGTTCCCTGGCAGATGTTGGCATGTGATTGTTATTTTCAACCATTGTTGATGCTTCTTATTTTCTGCTGTTTTACATAATTTCCTTGCATCTACCAATATCTCCCGTGTAGCAGTGACAAGCAAGCCTCGTTGCACCAGTTATAACTTTCACTTTTTTACTGATATTTTTTTGTATTAATTAACTTGCCCTCGTCCTAAAATAGCTGAAATATTTGTCACTGGACTACTAGTAATCAATCAATTAATCAAAGAATTCTTTACATTATATCATATCATTGAAATTGATATAAAATCTGTCACATATGTTGTTTTCAAAGATATAGTTACAGAATGTCCAAATATTCGGGCTGTATTGCACATAGATACAGAACGTTATGGAGCTAAAGCCCGCTGTCAAAGCGTGGAATTATAGTTGTTTCCCTTTGATTAAGTGCGGAAGCGACAATGGAAGACGATTGGTTTCTAAGTCTATCAGAGAAGGATTAGATAAAAAAATCTTTAATGCATATAGCAAAGTCGGGGGAACTTCAGAAAACTTACAAATTGGAGATGTCTGAACGTTTGCTTGTCAGTTATGTATAATTGAAATGCTGCATATAAAATTTTGCCAAATTATCTACCTCCGCATTTTGCAAGATTCTACACTTTGTTAATAAATAATATTTGTTTCATAAAGTTTAGATTGAATTTCGAAGGGTAGAGTTGCCATTTTGACTATAAAAGCCATTGCGGAACTGCCAAGAGAGCCATCTTCGACATTAAAATATATATCAAATCTATAGCCAATCTATAACGGTAAAATATAAATTGACATACATATGTATATTCAATACCAGTTGTCCTTTTTAAACTTACTTACAAAATGCTGCAAAATTAATTAGAAAATGTGTAATTCCTAGATTTTTAGCTCAGTAAATCTCCTAAGAATCATTTTAACCATAATTTCTCTGTTTTAAAACTCCTACATCTAAAACCTTTCATTGCAGGAAATAACATTAATACAGACCTTTTAAAATACAACGGAGATAGTATGAAAACAATCCGGAAAGTTAAATTTATTTGAAAGTAAAATTCTAACAAAATGAGGTAATTACCCAGAAAGGACGTTATCACATGGTCTTATCTCATGCATTTAATACCCCTGAACGATCCATACGGGGAAACATGCTAAAACACAAGCATACAACAAAATTTCCACTAAACTCTTTCATCAGTGCTGTATGTTCAAGTACAACTACCAAACAACGAACGCCATTGATGTCCATGGGCCAGGTACTATTGATAAACGTCTGGAACCTTTTCTGAACAAGCACTATAGTGCACAAAACAAGGAAACATATTGCAAAGCTCATTGTTGAAGGCCTCATGGTGACTTCAAGATGAAGAACAACAATAAAAGCGTTGTACCTTTGCTTGTTTTTACCATGTATTTGTAGAGACTTTGTCTCATGTACATTTACTCCGTATCCTTTCATTTATCATACATGGAATGGACTGAAATCGATTCGTGCAGTGATCATGGATAATGGTTAAACTGGCCATTGAAAAGTATAAACCCGAATATGTTTGTTTGTTCTACATAGTATAAATTTACTCCTCTATTGATGTTATTAGGAGCACCGTCATATAGCATAATACAAGATTTAGTAATATGTATCAAGCATTTTTTTTTGAGCTTGGCCTAAAACAAAATAATAAATGGAAATATAAATTGAACTCTCCTACTTTTTCGAATTTTCATCCGTTTGTAATGCAGGAACTAATCAATCCAATAAGCATAAAATATACAGAAACACCGAAAGTGACTTATGTGTACCATTTGACTAGTATTACCAGAATGTCTATACTATTTTGTTAACAGTTTAACAGCACCATTTTCAACTCAAACACCAAGTGTAAACGGAAAGCATTTCAGGGACCAAAAATAAATCTAAATTATACTGCTGCTTATTGTATTTATTTATCAATGGTGGTGTGGCGGAAAAAAACCATGGTCCTGTAAAATATCGGTTTGGTAAATGTACTACACTAGTAAGATGCATTCAACGGGGTATCCAGTGTGAAGAATGTTTTATTTGTACCAAGTAAAACGTATTTGCATATCAAATAACACGTTACCGAAGTTACTGTGAATTTTGATTCTGCATATGCGCATTTCGACAACTTATGTCTCTACAGTGCAGATAAAATCTAAACGTTTATCAAATGTTGAATATGATAATTTATCCTCGACAACGGAAAATTTGTACCTTAGATCATGTGTATTGCCACATTTTAAAGATTCATTTTTAAACAGTTTTGAGTTTTCAGACATAACGGAAAATCCCCCTTTACGAGACGAAAACACTTTCAAAATACCGAAGTTACTGTTAATTTACCTTCTGCATATGCGCATTTCGATAACCTTTGTCTCCTAAGTGTAGATCAAAACAAAACTTCTGGAAATCTATATACCGAAATACGAGGAAAAGGTGATATAAAACAAATTAACAATAGGGTCTAAATGATAAAGCTTAAAATGAGCTAAGGGCAGATCAATGCGAAAGTAAGAATATGATAATTTATCATCGACAACGGAAAATTGGTACTGTAAATCATGTATATTGCTACATTTTAAGAATTCATTTTTCTACAGTTTTGAGTTTCCGGACGTACCGTATAATCAATTTCCTTAACTGGACAAAACACTTACGATATAAGCAATCAAAACGATGATACATCTGTCTTCAAGATGTTAAGGGAATCTTCAAATTACACCCTAGAATCTTTGTAACTGCTTATTTAAATACTAATAGTGTACGAGTGAGTGAGTGATATCGGGGTTTAACGTCCCTTTTAGCAGTACTTCAGCTATCTCATGACGGTCACTTTTAGTGGTGGAGGAAGCCGGAGTGCCCGGAGAGAACAAACGACCTTGGGCAGGTAACTGGCATACCTTATCAGTTACGATTGTAAGTCGAGTGCACCCTTTTTTGTAATGTACAAAGTGGGACGCGAACTCACACCGCAGTGTAATAGTGTACGATATAAATTTGATGAAACCTAAAGAAATACTGTCAGATCGTCTTGTAGACATGCTGTTTATTGCTGGAACGAAATTCGATCAAACATTTAATAAAAATTTTTTGAACGTTAATTGTTGGAAGCTTCTGAGGAAGAATAGACTACGTAACGATAATCATGGTGGTGGTATATATGGCATAGATTAGCAGTAACTATTTATCTATCGAAAAGTAGACTTGGAATGTGAGTATCTCATAAATGAGTTATTAGGTATATATCAACACTAAAAAATGGTTACATAATGGGTTAAGAGTTCAACGATGTCAGATACTGAATTTTTAAATTATTTACAAAACATTTAGGTAAATGTATCATGGAGGTGCTAACAGCAAGTTGGCATACCAATGGGCACTGATTGTGCTCCTCTACTCGCAGACTTGTTTTTATATTCTTACGAGACTGAATTTCTTCAGGGACTCGTAAAAGATAATTAAATAAAAGATGCTAGATCCTTCAATCTCACATATAGATATATTGATGATGTTCTTTCCATCAATAACCCATCTTTTGCTACATGGACCCCATCAATATATCCACCAGAACTAGAGATTTAAGAAACGAACTTACTGGAAAATAATGATTGATTGATTGATTAGTTAGAGTTTAACGTCCAATGAGCAA
>MJUU01003894.1:64284-80802 GCA_002080025.1 Modiolus philippinarum | reverse complement strand
CCCTATCCACCACCTGGGGACGCGCCCGGCAGCTCTGTAGCCGAAGCCCCTGAAAACCGATTCAGGTGCCGGGGAAAATAATGAAATTACTCATTAAATCAAATAAAGGTGCCTGTAACATACCCCATTTCGAAATATAATCCACGATGAAGAGTTGCCCGATATTGTTTATGAGGATGAAAATAAATGTAAATTATTAATTAAGTATTTTAGTATGATTTCAAGGTTAGATGAAGAAAATGTTATTGCCCCTTATACTCAGTACATAAACCGATACAACAATAAGTAATATTTTTATTACCCAAAACGAAATAGAAGATATTATCCAGATATCAGATCCAAACAAGGCCTCAGGACCGGATGTAATCAGTCATAAAATGTTAAAAATATGTCCAGAAAAGGTATTAGTGCCTCTTCAATTAATCTTCAATAAATCTTTGAGCCAGCACAAATTTCCAACGCAATGCAAACGTAATTTAGATTAACAAGGGAAATAATTCATTACATTCAAATAATAGACCCATATCCCTCATAAGCTGCGTGGGTAAAGTAATGGAAAGAGTTGTATACAAGCATGTATACAATCAACTTCAATGGCCGAAACTTATATATGAATACCAGTCTTGCTTTCTTCCCAAATATTCGACAGTACACCAATAAATAGAAATGTATTATAATATTCTTAATACACTGGAAAGTAAAGAAATTAACTGTTTTGTCTTTTGTGATTTCTCGAAGGCTTTTGATAAAGTTTGGCATAGGGGATTGCTTTGTAAAATGAAATCATACGGAATTGATTGAAATTCATATAAATGGTTCGAAAGCTATTTACATGAACGCAAACAAAAAGTAATTATAAAAGAATCTGCTTCTCCCCTTTGTACAATTCATGCAGATGTCCCACAAGGGTCGGTACTGGGCACCTTCTTTTTATTATATATATATAAATGATATTGCAGAAAATCTTTACTCTCTCACTAGGCTTTTTGCTAACGATACGTCATTTAACCATTCTGGTCGTGATGGACCACTGATACAATCAGTGACTGATGATGACCTAAATGAATTAGATGAGTGGTCTAACAAATGAATGATGTCTTTCAATCCAGAGAAAACAGAAATAATGATGTTTAGTAATACAGAAATTCCCAACTTCAATTTTATGTTTAATGGGACAAATATTCCGGTGAGCAATTCACACAAACATTTGGGTGTTACTTTTAGCTATGATGGGAAATGGAACTTCATTATTGATAATATTGTCAAGTCTGTTTCTAAGCACCTAAACGTCTTGAGAAAATTGAAGTACTCCTTAAGTAGAACAAACCTAGAAAAACTATACCTCGTGTTTATTCGACCTTTATTCGAGTATGCCTGTGGAGTTTGGGATAATTGTGGGATAGTTAATGCAAAAAAAAAAATTAGAATAACTCCCAATTAAAAGTAGCGAGATTCGTTACCGGGTTGCCATTTTGTACAAATTTTAATGCGATTTATAAAGAAACAGGGTGGAAAAGTCTCCAGAGAGAAGAAATAGACGTAAGCTGCATTTGTTGTATAATATACAAAATAGTATTGCCCCTAAATATCTCTGTGATTTAATCCCTCCATCAATTCAAAGTACCACAGTATATCCGCTAAGAAATGGAAATGATATTATCGTACCTTTTTGTAGACTGTCAAATACAGCAGAATCATTTATTCCTGCAACTATCAAGCAGTGGAATAAACTTGACGAATTTATTAGAGAATTTAAACACAATTTCAAAATTTAAGTCGACTTGATAATCAATGTCTGATGATAGTCATATCCCAAAATATTTCTCATTTGGGCCTCGAAAACTTAATATAATTCTTACTCAATTTAGATGTTCTGCTACCGTTCTCAATTACGATCTATACAGAGTAAATATTGTCTCGAATCCAAGCTGCTCATGTGGAGGCTCAGTGTGAGAACTCGTATCATTTCTTTTTTAATTTTCCATTATACAAAAACCTACGTATTACATTGATTAATAGTTTAGATTAGCTGCCAGACGGCCTTGAGGTCAACTTACATCTTTTAACAAACGGCGATAGTCGATTATCGAACAAAATGAAAATATCTTTAAAAGTGTTCAAAAGTTGATAAAAAATTCAAAGCGGTTCTTAATCGTGTAATTGAATACGTATTCTTTACGAGCAGTTCACACACACCAAACACATACTAGTATTTCCTTCTTTTCTTTCTTTCATATATTTTTTAATATTATCTTTTTGCCTTTTTTGCATTTATTTCATATTATATAATATTATGAACTCAAATATCACTTTGCATGCTCATTATATTACTGTAAAACATTGTATTTAAGGAGAAGACGGTCTAAGTTGGCAGAACTTGTGTCTGATCCTTTTTGCTGTAATATTTAGCAAATAAAATATGTTCAAATCAAATCAAACCAAGTCAGGAGAATTTTCCCGATGCCTTCTACCTGATGTGTCTTTTTTTCTCATGGACTTCGACTCTTGACATCACTGTTCGGTAATTTTGTTATTACCCCCATGCTTTACGATTTCATAAAAAAAAAAAAAAAAAAAAAACGTCTATAGCTGAGAATGAAAAAAATACAATACAGAAGTATCATAAAACTTTAATATATTTTTCGACAGTGGCCGAAAATAGATGTGGTTAACGACTTGTCTATACATCCAAGTATTTTGATTAATAAATCAAAAGATAATACTGAAAAAAATCTTAATAAAAAAAAACCTAATGAAAATATCGAGAAAAATATTGATAAAATAAAATATCAAGAAAGCGACAGGCGGAGATGGAATATCTTCTTATGTAGTAAAATGTTGTAGAATAGTAATTGCACCGTAATTAATGTCATTTATAAATTTATCTCTAGATGCAGGTATTTTTTCCTGACAAATTAAACTAGAGGCTCAGACTCTGAGCCTGTATCGCTCACCTGACAAAATGCTGAAGCAGGGTTTTCGATGTTCTGCATGATGGCCATGGTTTTCGATGTTCTGCATGATGGCCATGTTTTTTATGTGAATTTCCCATAGGGCCAAAATAAACTATGTTCTGTGCTGGCGGCCATGTTTTTTTTATTGGATCCAAATGAAATCAGCAATCTTCAGTTCATCATTCTTGTAAAGTTTGGTTGAAATTGCTTCGGCGGTTTCAGAGCAGAAGAAGAAAATGTGAATTTTCCCATAGGGTCCAATGTTAAACCTAAGTTCTGAGGTGGCGGCCATGTTTTTCATCTGATCGCAAGGAAATAAGCAATCTTTGTAAAGGACCTTCCATACATCATTCCTGTAAAGTTTGGTTGAATTTGCTTCAGTGGTTTCAGAGCAGAAGACCAAAATGTGAATTTCCCATAGGGCCAATGTTAAACTATCTTCTGTGCTGGCGGCCATGTTTTTTAGCGGATCAGAACGAAATGAGCAATCTTTTTTGAGGACCTTTAGTACATCATTCCTGTAAAGTTTGGTTGAAATTGCTTCAGCAGTTTCAGAGGAGAAGAAGAAAATGTGAAATTTTTCATAGGGTCCAATGTTAAACCTAAGTTCCGTGCTGGCGGCCATGTTTTTTATCAGATCGGAAAGATATGAGCAATCATCATAAAGGACATTCTATACACCATTCCTGTAAAGTTTGGTTGAATTTGCTTCAGTGGTTTCAGAGGAGAAGATGAAAATGTGAATTTCTCATAGGGCCAATGTTAAACTATCTTCCGTGCTGGCGGCCATGTCTTTTTATCGGATCCGAATGAAATGAGCAATCTTTGTAAAGGACATTTAGTACATCATTCCTGTAAAGTTTGGTTGCATTTGCTTCAGTGGTTTCAGAGGAGAAGAAGAAAATGTGAATTTNTTTCATATTATATAATATTATGAACTCAAATATCACTTTGCATGCTCATTATATTACTGTAAAACATTGTATTTAAGGAGAAGACGATCTAAGTTGGCAGAACTTGTGTCTGATCCTTTTTGCTGTAATATTTAGCAAATAAAATATGTTCAAATCAAATCAAACCAAGTCAGGACAATTTTCCCGATGCTTTCTACCTGATGTGTCTTTTTTTCTCATGGACTTCGACTCTTGACATCACTGTTCGGTAATTTTGTTATTACCCCCATGCTTTACGATTTCATAACAAAAAAAAAAAAAAAAAAAAAAAAAAAAANAACGAAATGAGCAATCTTTGTAAAGGACCTTCCATACATCATTCCTGTAAAGTTTGGTTGAATTTGCTTCAGTAGTTTCAGAGGAGAAGATGAATATGTGAAAAGTTTAACGGACGACGGACGCCCAGTGATGCCAATAGCTCACACTGACCCTTCGGGTCAGGTGAGCTAAAAGAGACACAATTTGCACCCTTATCTAAAACATGATTCTCTTAGTGTAAAAAATTATAGAATTTGCTAAAAAAAATGAAAACGTTTTAGAAATAAAACTTGACGATTTTTTGCTAACATATCTAATCCCTACCTCTATGCATTCATTCGTGGTCATGGATGTAAGACCACGTTGCTCAGATTGTTGGAAGATTAACAAGAAGGTATCGATAAAAATCAGTTTATAGCAGCAGCTTTGATTGATATCTTCAAGGCTTTGGACTACCTATCCATTCAATTGAACTTTTTAAATTGGTATATTGTGTTTCTTCTCGTTCTATTTTACTTCTTAATTCGCATTTTTCAAATAGAACACAACAAATAAAAGTCAAAGGCATAATAAGCAGCCTGGCTGACAGCCATAAAGTGGTACTTAAAGGATCTATATGGACCCTCTCTTGTTCAATGTTTTTATTAACGATATATTATTGCTCATTGAAGAATGTACTCTTTATAATTATGCCGACAATAATACTCAGTCTTTTTCTGGTCTCGACTGTGATCATCTTCTATAAGGTATAGAGTCTAAATCAAATACGTTGATCGAATGGTTTGAAAATAATAAAATGCAAGCCAATCCAAAGAAGTTTCAGATTATAGCTGTAGGTAAAAAAAAAATAATAATAAAAGCGCATTTATAAATATACCAAATTTTGCACGTTCTTGTAAAACTACTGTTAAATTATTTGGAATAGATATTGATTACAAATTAAATTTGATTCTCATATTAGTAACATCTGTAGGAAGGAATCACAGCAACTTGATGTTTTTAGACGTTTGAGTTTTAAATTTATAAAAAAACTGAATAAAGTAACAATTTTTCATACATCCATTTTCAGTAATTTGAATTTTGTTCCAGTTCAAGGCCTTTCTGCACAGTAAAAATTACATAAAGCTAATATATCGTCTTTACAAATGCATATGATCAGAACTATTGCTAAAGAAATGTTTGAAATAGTTAATAAAATATCACCAGTTTGTTAAAAAAAAAAATTGATTACGGTAAAAAAAAGTATTACTAATATTTTAGGTACAATTAATAACGGATGAAAACTACAGTGTATGGTATTTCAGCTTTTAAATTTGCACTAGCAACATTTAAGGAACACTCGTCCTGACCATTTCAGGACTATAAATAGTTTTTCACTATTTAAAAGCTTTGTGGAGTCATGGAACGTTGCGGATTGTCAATGTATTGTATGCAGATTATTGCTTTGTCACTAAATGGTATTGCATTGTGCTTGTTAAATTCTGGTTATGCTTTCATTTTTAGTTCATTATACATTTGTTTTTGCTGTGACGTACGCCCAGTGATTTGTAATCGATACTGTGCTTTTTTATTTATGTTAATCATCTTTAATTTTTATATCACTACTATCTTTGATGACCATTGTCTGAAACAACGGCCGTAAAATACCGAAGGAACAAAGGAAGCGATGACCACAAAAATCGACGCCCAAAGACATGGCTAAAACGGCAACAGTGAAAAACAAAGACAAAACAAGGACGCGAGACAGATACAATGCACGGAAATAAAAAGATAACATTAAGAAAAAAAGGCACTCATAGTGTGAATTCCCATGAAAATTGGGAGTGACTGCAGGTTGCCCGGAAGGGTAAGCATGTCCTGCTCCGCTTGCGGCACCCGTCACACTATCAGTGAGTCAGCTTGAGTTAAATCCGGTTATGCAAAATCCGTGAGCACGCGAAATCTAGCTGTAAATGTCCAATTTCATTTCGGACACAGACACGTCATATCTGTCAATGACGTGGTGACGGACATTGAATTTCTGAAGGAATGAAACTAACAGAGGCTGAACACATCTCTGACTAAGCAGCTCTTGGGGACAGTGTTTTTGCTCTATCAAAATAATCACGTTATAAACTACATACTCGAAAGTAACGAATCAACTGTGAAATGCAAGATCAATAGGCTAAAGAGGTAGGTATATTGCTGCTCAGAAAGGGAAACTGTTGTAATTGTCTTTTATAGTATGTTGCCTGCCTTATATGTATGTCAGCTTGTTTTTATATTTGCATGCTTGGTTGTTTTGATATTAGTTATATGCGTAAACTATGCCTCTTAAGTGCAGATAAAATCTAAACGTTTGGAAGACCATCAACCAAAAGATGTTTAAAACTGATAGAGAACAAATTACCTAATATATGATTTATATGTAAAACATAATTTTATTAATTATATATGTTTCAGTCAACATGTGTAATTGGTGAATACACATATTTACCAAAATTAAGTGAAAACGTGCATTTACGGCGGCATCAAGGGAATATATGTATTTACTGAAATATGGCAGAAAATTCGTTAAAATTTTCTAATAGAGCTGACATATTTTAAACCTTTCGCTCAGTGAAGTTTTTAGACTGATGGGTTGGTGTTCTCGAAAGTATTATAAGATTCGTCCTAAGGCATATCTTATGACCAAGTTTAGGATGGACTTAGGATCATCTTACGACATTCTTAAGATGTTTCTAGAAGCTGTCTTGGACGCATCTTATGTTAGGACATTTTAAGCATATCTTAAGTGTAATATTTTAATTTTCTATAATGAGTTTTTACAAAATGCTGGTCAAAGACAAAAAACTATATATTAAATTGTATACCAATTTTATTTACTTACATGTACATAATGAAGCGTACGATTTCAAGTTTAAATGTAAAATATCATCGAAAAGGCATTTTAATTTACACCCTGTTTTGAAATGACGAATATAAGCATTACTGGTAATCGTTTCGTGAACACTGAGTCCAAAGTTTAAAATGGTGCAAGGTTTCCTAAATGATACATGTTTATTGATGCGTTCGAATTAATTCATGTCGATCCTTAAGAAAAAATTGAATAAAAGGTAGGATTGAGATAGGATGATCTTAAGACACCTAATTAGGTGTCCTAAAGTTAAGACGAAAAATTCGAAATATCATAAGTTAGGAGAGCTCCGAAAACACGACTTAGGACAAAGACGTGTCATAAGATGGTCCACTTTCACTTTCAAAGTAAGCTTGTTGTTCCTTCAAAGCAAGAAGAATTCATTACGACAAATTTTACACGAAACCTAGATTATGAAATGATCAACTTTCTCAAATAATTCTAATCCAGTTCATGTCAAGATAGCAAAGAAAAACAGAAATATGTTTCTCAGTGATTAATCATAAAGCTGGCTTCAAATAATAAGTATGACTCAAGAAATTTCTTTCCAATATTGTAGCCTATTGATAAGATTAATGCATGAATTCAATGACACATGATGACATGAGAATTGCATTTTCGATTGTAAATAACAGTGGGTCTAATCTAATTGGTTGGAGAAGTCCTAATTTGTTTGGAGCAAAATCGTTTTTGTATGAGTTGAAGTTACTAAGAACGTTTACATTGATAAAAATGTGACCTTTCGGCAATGAATAAATAAATTCACCCTTTTCAGTCAATATTTATTCAAAGTATACAAGATTTCGAAAGCTATTGAAGAAAAACATCAACGACCTACATTTTGAACGTCTGCGATATTTTCGAAACGGTTTTTCTTCAATAACTTTTGAAATCCTTAATATTTTGAACAAGTATTGAATAGAAAATATTCAATTATATAATCATTGCCGAACGGAACTATTTTTATCAACTAAAATGCTCTAAAAACCCAAACTTGATACAGAAACGATTTTGCACGAACCAATTAGGACTTCTCCAACCAATTAGGCTGGACCCCCTGAATAAAGGTCTGGATTTACCGAGTTCGATTGGCTATAATTGTTTAATAATTCACCAATAAAAAAAAATAATCTATAGCTTTTTAGAAATAAATTGTTCTACACTTAACAAAATAACAACATGAAACTAAGAACCATGGATAAGGTCTCATTGAATGATAAATCTTAAAATTAAGGGCCCCTTAAAATAAATTAGCGTCTTGGATCACATATTACAATTGACTTCAAACAGGACACATTGTCCAACTTACGACGAATTGTTAATTCATTTTCATTAAATGGTTTAACATTTTAAAGGTTTTCGTTGGTGTCAATTAAACCTTTTATAGCCTCAAAAAAGAAGATCAAATTCAACTTATCTTAAAATCTAAAAATATCAATGCAAAAGTCTCATAAATATCTTAAGGATTTAGTTGCTATTTTCTAGTTAATAGCCATTTAAATTAAAATACAACATCAGTAAATATATGTAAATATTATAAATACATACATGTATTCTAAATTCATTTTTATATAAGCACATACACGTATTTACTGGTGCATCTAGGAAATACTTGCATTTACTAAATGACCCAGCAATTACACTTATCTACTGACAGACTATACGTGTAACAAATCCATTCAATATACCAAATTAAATCCTGTGTATACATGGTGACTTCAAGATAAAGCACTACAATAAACGCGTTGTTCCTTTGCTAGTTTTACCTTGTATTTGTAGAGACTTTGTCTCATGTGCATTTATTTCATATCCTTTCGTTATTCATAACTACAAGATCTAAAAACGTGTCCTGTTTTCCGGAAACTGAACAGAATATTTGCACTTAGTCCTCACTGTCTAATAAGAAGCAGCAGATGCTTACCCTATCAGTTCACCTCATCTCACCAATGGGTTTTATTGGGGTCGTGTTGTTCATCTGTATGAGTGTCTTCAATTTTCTTTTCTCCTCCCGTACTCATGTGGTGTCCTTGTTTCTTAGTGTTTCCGATGTTTCTATTGTCCATGGATTGTTCGTTCGTTTGACCGACGGTTAGGTTGTCACTTACTTTACTTATTACACTTATCCAAAATTCTTAGCTTAGTATTGATATCAAAGTTGTGTAGCAAAATCTATTCTTGAATTATTGCTAGCATATACTTATATGTACATGTTCAAACATGCCTTAGCGGCCACCTGGATTAATCAATAACATGTTTTCAGGAATATGTTGGTCATTGGCTTGTCCTTGTCTTCTTATAAAATTTTAGTTTCTTGATATTTGGGTTATTCGATGTGGTTTGTTTCCATTGATTTATTCACTTTTTTACCTTTTCGGGGCCATTTATGGCTTACTATATGGTGTGAGGTTCCTCACTGTGTTGAAGACCATATGGTGACCCCTAGATTTTTTGTTTTTGGTCGTTTTAACCTGGATATGTGATGTTGTCTCCTTGACATTTACCCCATTTCCTTTCTTTTTCCTATTTCAACAGCCATATTTTTATTTCCAATTTCTCACTTTTTCTTCAAAAGGAAATCTTGAAAAAGTAGCCACCTGTGTTATGTGGCCAGTTTTCTTTCACCCCGTGGGTGACCTTTAAATACAGGTTTGACTGTAAATGATTTTCTGATAGAACTAAATTGTTTTTTTTTTTCCAGTCGCTATTTAGATTGTTAAGGGAATAAAGTGCCATATGCAAAATAAATGATTTTTCTGCTAACATAACTTTATGGTAACCGTTTGAATAACAATTGACCAGGAAGCACTTACTCGAGCGATTCTTACGTCTCAGTTGCATATAAAAGCTTCATTGCTGTTAAATATTGCAGTAAGATTTTGATATTTTATTATATCAAATTAACTTTATTGTCTTATGATATAAAGTTTTAAAATTTATTTCGATTTTTTCAGTTTCAAATTTTAACTAAGTCCTTAATTCTTTTGTTTATTTCGGGTACCCACCAAGCAAATATAAATGGGTTTATCAATAAATGTAAAACGACAAGTGATAAAAGAAAGAATTTGATTTGTTACGACATAGATGTAACAGAGAATATATCGTACCAAAATATAGATGCAAATTAAAAGATCAACCCAACAGTTGTTATTTCTATAATTAAGCTTGAAGCAAAAGCTCGAATTTCCCAAGAGTCAAACCTCATTCGGACTGCCTTTTGCTTGTTCTTTGATTTGAATTTATTAAGGTCCGATAACTTTCCAATTTCTACCTTTTGTCTTTCGTGCTTCATTGTTTTTATGACATTCAATATTTTTTGTTTCTTTGTTTTTGTTTCGTCGTCATCAAATGGTGTATTTGATTCATCTCCTTGAATGTCCAGTCGAGCTCCCTACGTTCCGTTTCAATTTATCGTCAAACTTATGATTTGTTCGAATATCTTCAGACGTTTTTGGTTGCGTTTGGTCAAGACTTGATGACATTTCATTCACGGTCGAATCAGTTACAGATTTATTGCTATATACAGAGACGACTTTTTCCTTCTTAAAGAAAATTTTCCAAATCAGGAAACAAGTTCGTATTGTGACGCATACGATACCCAGGAACAGTTTAGATAGCAAAAAGCTAATATCTCGGCAAAAGAACGATAATTCTCTCCCAGCAAATTGCTAGCAGAACATCTGTTAATGGAATTTGATTGTGGAAAAAATAATGTCACCTCAATAGTAAAGGTACAATCTATTAATATAGTAATAGCCAGAATTGTATATTTAAATCTGTTTAAAAGATGATTTATTCCAAAATTTCTTGATCGGACTACCATATATCTCTCAAGACACAAAACAAACACAATACTATACGTCATCATAAGTCCAAACAATATTGTAAAAAGTTGGAATGCACAGAATACTACGTTTCTAACCAAGAAACAACCACTAATTGACGTTAGACTGAAAATGAAAATCGGTGACCCAAGAAAAAGGTCACTAAAACATAGTGAAAGGATCAATAGGTTGTGAAATTGGTTTTTCAGAGCTTTGAAGCAGACGATAAAGAAAACAAGATTTACGAATAATGCAATTCCAATGATGACTATTTCTGTAATGATGATTGGAGGATGACTTATGGTAAATTCCATGTCTTCTATTTGCGATGCCTGAAAAATAAAAACAATCCTTTTGGTTACAGGTGTAAGAAAAAAGCGTTACATACATTTTTCTCTCTTTAACGTCACATAATGATTTGTTTTTTGTGTTTACGTAAATGCTGATCTTAAGTTTGCGTTCTTCTTTGGTAAAAGGTACTATGAAAATGTCTTTGAGTAAGGAACTGGAAAGCGCCAGTCAAAAACAAAACAGGCTTGACAAGTTTACAATAAACAGTACAGATCATCACTGATACCAGCAGACAGAATATCTAGAAAAAAACAACTGCAAATCATTTCAGATATCAGCATGCAAAACTGAAAGTAGAAAAGAATCCTACTTTCCTAGAACTATCAAGGACTGGAACATACTACCGGAAAGCTGCGTCACCATCATTAGCATTGAGGCCTTCAAGACCAGCCTGAAAGCCACATTCTGACACCAAGATGGATAACTGATTTTAATCATCACTGTATATAGATGTATAGCACTTGATTTAGTGTGATCTAAATTTAGGAAAATGTTTTACATGCCATCCAAAAAGTGGCAGAATAATCAGTGTATTGATGGTGGCCGCAAACTGGTAGATTGATTGATTGAATATTGTTTAACGTCTACTCAGCAATATTTCACCTATATCAAGACGAGAACAACTTTGTTAATAAATAATCACTTTGGGGTATGGAAAGGGCCATGGGACGGGGAATTCTGACTGCCACTGGAAAAGTAGGGTGAAATCGTCAAGGGCGGGGAATTTAGCCTTGTAGCCGATCACCTACGGACCACCCCAAAAAGAGCTTGCTACAAGGGTTCTTTAACGTGCAGGAAGCGTGGCATTTCTTCCAACACGTGGACCTGAGTTTACATCCAATCCGAAAGATGGGCTGTGTATTTATTAATCCCGCACAACACGGAATGGGTCCTATTTCTATATCCCGGGACCCTCGGGGTCAGCTTCCTTTAGGAGGGGTCACACCCCGCAAGCCGGAGATACTAGGTCCTATTTCTATATCCCGGGTTCCCTCGGGGTCCTCTGTTAGGAAGACTCATACTGCATGCTCAGAGGATGCTGCTGGCCTATTCATAAGCCGGGACGCGCACGGCGGGCAAACTGGTAGAAGTAGACCAGTAGTTACTTCTTAAGGAAATTTAATTAAATGTGTTCGATAATTGATAGGTTTTGTGTAAGCCCTTTGATTTCTAAACGGATCATAGATTTACAGAGAGATAGTAGCTTCCGAAGATTAAGGAAAAAAAAACAATTGTCTAAAGACATATGAAGGAAAAGAAAAATGATAAATGATTTTCACCATGCAAGCTAAATTTTTTCATTGTTGCATTACTACCAAAAAAAAAGGGAGAGTATCGATTTAAGTCTATAGATTCCCTTTAGCAGGCCAATGCTCGTGTTTGGAATTTAAAATCTTTGGAAATAATTGTTTCAACAGTGATAGAAGCGTTGTTCCATTGCTTGTTCCATATATACCATGTTTTTGTAGAGGCTTTGTCTCCATATCCTATTATTGTTTATTCAAGACTGGAGTTTGCCCCTCCTGCCTGATTACGTTCCTTAAACAGATTATCCGTGCGAGAGATGTATGCTCTTAATATATTACAGTTATGGTGTACTGGAGAAAATTTCTCGTATGGATGTCCTATCATATTTTTCCAAACTGTGGCATTTCATTTTTTTTCCTTAAAGACGATGTTTGGTTTGTCATCCCTTGACGTGCGTCGTACATAAATATTTCCACAAAAGAGATACTGGACTAAATATTTTGAAACCTTCGATTTTAATTTGTATTACATCTGCAACAACTTGGATGAATTGTTGGTGTTTGCACTTAACTAAAAAATCATCACATATATCACAAATTTGACAGCATACTAAGAAAATAGATCAACGTGCAATTTTGAAGCCAAAGATTTATTTTTTAATCACATTCAATTGTTGTTCTCTCACATTTTTTCTTGAAATAAGCTACGGGTTGTACACGAATATTCACCCATTTCAGACTTTTTTTTACCATCACCGTGCTATAAATGGACAAAACGTTCAAAAATCTCCCTTATTTTTTTTCAATGTCCAATTCGTTTTTTTATTTATTAAAATTGATATTTAAGGTGTTCCAGGATACAAAAATATGTTATGCTTCACAGAAACCAGAGGCTCCCAGGAGCCTGTATCGCTCACCTGGCTTTCAGTTGCCACAATCAAGGTAACAATGTAAGTTATACAGTTGATCTTCAGTTTCTAAAACTTTCGTAGGTCGAACACCTCCAATATCTTGAACTGTTTTTAAAGTCTGATCATGTTTTATTATATTTCTCTCGTTGGGATTTTTTGATAAGGACCACTTTAGACACCAGTTTTGAAGTCGAGACGTCATTTTGTAAATGGCAGTCAACAAACAATTTTCAACATCGGTTTTGAAGTCGCAACATCAATATCTATTTGGAAATCAAATTTCTTTGAAATCGGCCAATGTTGAATTTTCCCGCCTTTTTGGTAGTCATTTTAAATATGGCGGTCAACGAACAATTTATAACATCAGTTTTGAAGTTGCGACATCAAGACCTATTTGGAAACCAAATGTCATTGAAATCGGACAATGTTGAATTTTCCCGCCTTTTTTGGCGACCATTTTGAGAATGGTGGTCAACGAACAATTTTCAACATCGGTTTTGAGTTCGCAACATCAATATCTACATGGAAATCAAATTTCATTGAAATCGGACAATGTTGAATTTCCCGCATTTTTTGGCGGCCATTTTAAAAATGGCGGTCCAGGAACAATTTTCAACACCGGTACATCAAGATCTATTTTGAAACCAAATTTCATTGAAATCGGACAATGTTGAATTTTCCCGCCTTTTTTGGCGGCCATTTTGAAAATGGCGGTCGAGAAACAATTTTCAACATCAGTTTTGAAGTCGCCACAGCATGGCAAACATTTCATCAATTTACAGTTAACCTTCATCTTCTATAGTTTTGGAAATAATAGATGAAAAATACGAAAATTAAAAAAGTTCGGTGAAAAAAGGGCAATAACTACTACAAGGTTTTATGGATTTTCTTGAAAATCTCAGGGTTGGTAGATCTTGATATGCTGAACATTTTTGCAATTTACACATGACCTCTATCTGTTAAACATTTTGAAAGAAAAAATAAAAAATGCAAAAATTTTGAAAAATTTAACGGAAAAAGGGCTATAAGTCCGAGATGGGTTTCAGATTTTCTTCAAAATTGCACAGTGGGTAGATCTCATTATGCTAGTCATGTATACCCCATGTCAGATTTTTGATATCTGTAACGGTTTTCGAGTTATTAGCCAAAAACTGCAATTTACCCCTATGTTCTATTTCAGCAATGGCGGCCATGTTTTTGACAGGCCAACTAATCGAACATAACTTTGAGATGCCATACCTCGGTGATGATTCAGGCCAAGTTTGGTTACATTTTGCCCAGCGGTTTCAGAGGAGAAGATTTTTGAAATTATTGACGGACAGACGACGGACTACGGACGCAAAGTGAAGGTGAGCTAAAAAAAGCAAAAAAAAAAAAACAAAAAAAAACAAAAAACAAAAAACAAAAAAAACAAAACAAAAACAACTAAGAACTATGAGTAAACACACCGTTTTTTGACTGTCAGGGATACAATACTGACTCTCAGAATTGTTTTACAGGGATAACATTTTGTAGCACAAGGACTCATTCATCATTTGCTAATGCAAAAAAGTTGTCAAATTTTTCGTATATGATCTCCTATATTGTTTAGATTGGATCTCCACTGAAGAGAAGCGAGTTTAAGAAATGGTCACATGCAGATAAGCAAACTATATTGTATTTTTGGTAATTTGTTATTATGAACAAAGAAACCTTACATCAATAACGATAAATCCATTAACAGCATAAAGGTAAATAAAATGAAATAATTAGAAAGAGATTTTTAATAGTTTACGTCAAACCTTCTGAAAATGGAAATATACCTACAATAGAATATAATAAATTACAAATTCAGTAAAAATATTTCCTTCATGATGGGAAATGTTATAAAATTAGTGCACGTAGGTTTTTTTTTATTAAATTACGATAAAAAATTAATTAAAAGGCATTGTCTAAAAGACTCACTTTTCTTTTCATATGTTCAAATAGACCGGCAAACGAATACCGAAGCAAGAACGAGGAAAGGGGAAATTCTAAAATCATAAATCCAAAATCACGACAATTTACAGCAACACGAATCGAGAAAGTATGACAAAGACAAAATAAATAAACAAAAACTAGATGTTGTTGGAAACGACAGCTATCCCCACACTTCCTGTTTGATACAGAAAACAGTTGTTATACATCGTAGGCATATTTTTTTCATTATTTTTTAAATCTACCTATTTATAGTCATTTTTGTTACTAAAAGAATTCTAGGATATATAGGTGCTAAGTAGAATTGCAAAAAATAAGTAGTCTTTGAGACTTTCAGGAAATTTACAAAGATTGGAATCAATATTTTTGAAATCCAGTTGATGAAAATGTTTCTCCTAAACTAAATAAACAATATAAGTATGGTTGCTAGGTAGAATTCCAAAAAATAAGTGGTCTTTGAGACTTTCAGGAAATTTACCAAAATTGGAATCAAATATTTTTGAAATCCAATTTATGAAAATGTTCATCCTAAACTACACAAACATTTTAAGTATGGTTGCTAGGTAGAATTCCACAAAATAAGTGGTCTTTGAGATTTTCAGAAATTTACCAAAGTTGGAATCAAATATTTTTGAAATCCAAATGATGAAAATGTTCATCCTAAACTACACAAACATTTTAAGTATGGTTGCTAGGTAGAATTCCAAAAAATAAGTGGTCTTTGAGACTTTCAGGAAATTTACCAAAATTGGAATCAAATATTTTTGAAATCCAATTTATGAAAATGTTCGTCCAAAACTACACAAACATTTTAAGAATAGGTAGAATTTCCAAAAATAAGTGGTCTTTGAGACTTTCAGGAAATTTAACAAAATTGGAATCAAATATTTTTTGAAATCCAATTCATTAAATGTTCGTCCTAAACTACACAAACATTTTAAGTATGGTTGCTAGGTAGATTCCAAAAAATAAGTGGTCTTTGAAACTTTCAGGAAATTTATCAAAATTGGAATCAAATATTTTTGAAATCCAATTGATGAAAATGTTCATCCTAAACTACACAAACATTTTAAATACGGTTGCTTAGTAGAATTCCCAAAAATAAGTGGTCTTTGAGACTTTCAGGAAACTTTCCAAAATTGGAACCGCCTTTCAGAATCCTAAGTTATCA
>MJUU01003894.1:38427-50677 GCA_002080025.1 Modiolus philippinarum | reverse complement strand
CGGTTTAAGCGGAATTCTTTGCTAATTGTCGAGCAACGCTACATCCATGTCTTTCTTGGTCATGGGTGCGGGATTGTCAACAAACATCAATTAAACTGGCAAAGTGCTCTTACAATCACTGTCATCCTTTGCCCGACAAAAGTACTAGTGTCTTAAGCTACAACATATAGACAAACACAGGGCACTCATCAAGTCGAATGTAAGAAAACTTGACGTTATAAAATAGTGAGATGTGGGCACTTAAAACAGGTGGTCTGGATTACATTTCGAAATTAATCAAATAAATGCCAAAATTTGAAAGTATCAATAGTATATCCATATGAGAAATTCTCTCACGCACAAGTACACCATAACTGAAAAATATAGAGAGCATACATCTCTCGCACGGGGAATCTTTTCACGGGGAATACATTTTTTCCATATATAGACTTTGCTAGCATAAGCTGCCAAACCGGTGTCATTTCCACCAGTCTCCGCATAAATTTTCTCAAATCTTTAAGAATCAGCTGTGGATCAGTCCTTACAGTAGTACTCTTCAGGGGTATTAAACGGTCAGAAAAAGTTTTTTTTTCAAGAGGGAAGGGGCTTCAGGTAGCGAAATAAAGTTTGTCGATTTTCAACGTTATGAAGGGGTTTCCTCCTACAAAAAGTTTCAGTCATCCAGCTTGCTTGCTTAAGTTTCTCCACTAGAATATTTATTTCTGACGAATATATTTGCTAAAGCACTTACAAGAATAATTTGTCAATTTTATCAATTTTTAAAGTTTAAAGGGGGATAACTCCTACAAAAATATTCGACCCCAACTCACCTCAAGCCTCACTTGTAGATTCCTTTTATTAAATATACAGTATAAACGATATTCAAATCCGATGAGGAATTAACTTGCTTGAGCGCATACAAGGTGGACGGAAGCCATTGCGTTATGGCGGGGATAATTAGATTAATTCGAATTGTTATCTAGTACTTTTAAGCACAAAAACTTAAACTGAAAATTTAAGCAGAAACTGATAGGGAAATGATTATATGGGTGAATATTTTTAAAATTAACTTTTAAAAAATTTATTACATATATTTGTTCATAATATTGTTACCAGAAATTAAAAATAGGGATTACTCTTGGATACAAAATTTTTAACATATAAGAAATTGGGTAACCGATGAAATAAAAAAAAATCTGAACCGTTAATTCTCTATTCACATCTTTATTGATTTTTTAACTAATTATCTCCCTTACCTTTTTTTCTATTTTCTTTGAAAATAAAACTAGATTTACACGACATAGTTTTGATGATTCTTTTGAAATGAAAAAATTCAAAACGTAAGATGAACGAATAATTCAAAAAACCCTTGAAGCTTTTTTCCAAATTAAAAATTATTTAATTAACTGTTTAAATGTATGTAATTTAAATAAAAAAAATGTGGACAAAATTATACCGTGCTGACATTGTATCAATGAAACAACATTTTTGTCCGTCACAACTAAATTAGCGATGTGATAGATATATTTTGACAGTTACAACCAATTATGAGTTGTAACAATTATCTGTATTAATTTCTTTATAACATATATCTCCACGAATCTCATTAATTTAGTGTAAATACTTGAAATTTAATTTTTCATCACTCATAGTTATAACGACCTTTTCTTTTCTGGTGTTTTCTAAAGACTGTTAAGGTGTATTGAAAATCATGGAGATGCTATTAACATAGAATGTAAATAAAACTAATGGATAAACATTACCCATACATTTTTATAATAAAAATGAAATGACAAAAATAACGAATTATATTTAATGGAAAACAAAAATGTCATAATACAATAAATGCAGAGATTTTCCCTTTTGAAATAATATTATCAATCTGAAGAATGCAATTTTTGATAGTATTCCTGCAAGGAATTACGATTATGCAAAGAAGTTCTTTTCACCGACGGTTCGGTTCTCACTTACTTTCTTGTACTTGTAACAGAGAGAAGGTTCAGATTCTAAAAATATATACTTTCCAGTTATTTTAATATTTTAGTGTAACGGACAGATGTTTTTGATACCTTTTAGCAACGGATTACAGAAAAGGTCATTTGAAGATTAGTTGTTCATAATACATATATAGTTTCCATAACGAGAACTAGTTGATTATGAAATTTCTCACATCGAGTTGAATAAATGTTTGAAAGCGAGGCTTGCCGAGCTTTTAAACATTTGGAAATTTATTTAACGAGATGTGAGAAATTTCATAATTAACGTGTTTAAGTAATGGAAACTGTTTCTCTAATGACTGGACGAAAAAAAAAAAAAAAAAACAGAATTGTATTCCGAAAAATTTGGCGGGAAATTTCACGAAACTTTTTCTTTTCTCTAGGGAGGAGAACAAATGGAGAACAAATGTTTCCACACCGTTCAGGAAAAATGAAAACTGGATGGAAATTAGAGAAACGATGGTTCTTTTTTCGGCATCCCTAAGATCCCAACTATCAAAACTATAGGAAACAGAGGTCAAGATTAAAAAAAGGTTTTAAATTGCTAAATTTCTTTGGATTTTTTTATATATTCTTTTTTCATTTTATGACATTTTGATAAACAGACATGATAGATTGAAGGGAACTGACACAATGATAATAACAGGACAGTAAAATGTAAAACACCTCATTTAGTGACCATTTAAATCATATAACCCCGTAACGAAAATACAGGAATTTTACAGACCATAAGACCAGAACACAAAATTATTGAACAGAGATTGAAGTGAAATAAAGCAGAGAGGTAGCCGTCATTTGAAAAGAAATAAATCACTTCTTGTAAAAAAAAAGGAAATTCCAAAATTTATACCTACCTTTAGATTATTATGGAGAATTAAAGACGGTGAGTTGAATATCAGTCATTCTTGAGTAAATGGTGGTTTACAATGAGTGATGACCCATGTGAGATCGATGCATGCGACCTCACCGGTAAATGACCAACCACACATGTTGATTTTTGTGATTCAAGAATCGTAACCATGACTAAACGTAACAAAACACCTGACGTCACAATGAAAGGAACACTCAAATGGTGACAACTTTGCTCAAACGGTTTCGCTTTTTACGGAAGAAATAGGTACTTGCATAAGGTCAAAATTAAAGATCGGTATATTTTTTACTCGTGTAAGAAATTATACGTCTTTTCCTCTCGTTTCTTTACGATCAACTAGAGAAAGGACGAAATTTCTTACACTCGTGAAAGATATACCGATCTTTAATCTGATCTTATGCAAGATCCTTTTAATTATAATACAATAGGTATGAGACAGGTGTATACAATTTAAAGAGATAAAAATAAAGTTTAAATTGCAGAAACATTAAGCATACTTTTTTACCAATTTTGATGTTTTCTTATCATTCCTTTTTTTGTCGGAAAGCTTTTATTCTTTCGCTTTTCTTTTTCAAAAACTAACAGACAACGATAAATGTATAAATTGAATAAATATACTCAGCATTTCGATGGCCTTATTCTTTGCACAAACTTTAAGTTTACCAACGAGTCTTTAGAAGAGTATTTCAACTTTAGCCATTATAGTCCGTGGGCTGGAAAAACTTTCCGTGCACCCACCCCACTTCCGAACCAGACCGTTTTTTTTCAGTCCTTCTATGTCCCCTCTTCAAACTAAAACATGTTAACACGAACATAACCTGCACGCATAGACAGTATAGGGCTACTTTTATAGTACACCCGAAAAATTATTGCATTTTCGTTTTAACATAAGTTTCATCTTTTATGCTCCATAAGTTTTACAGATAAGTAATATGTACTAAATTTGGTATCAAATTAAAGCTAATTTAATATGCTTTACAATGAACATAAGTTTGGGTACTTTACACCCATTTTATGATCAGGGGATACAAAAAATATACCCCTACCCCTGCAAAAAATTGCGAAAATCTCGATTTTAGGCTGTCAATTCCTTTCAGATTAACAACCATCGTCATTAGATCTAGTTTTTATGCCTAACTTATCAGTTGTGATACAATGTTGGAAATAAACCCATTAAAGTCCATAAAATTTTGATTTTCGGTATAAACTTTTTGCAAAATGGAATTTTTCGGAATTTTAGATTTTTCGCTTTTTCGACTTAAGGGTCGTAAAAATCTGAATATATATTTAATAATTGCCGATGCAATAATACTTTATGATATGTTAGCAACAAATTGTATGCAAAAAGTTTAGTTTCAGACGTATTATAGGTTCATAAAAATCAAAATTACCACCCCTCCCCATAAAAATTAAAAGAAAATTTAAAATATTCAGGCTCTAAATGATAAAAAGATAATGTTTAATGGGAATTCTGGTGTGTATTTCACTAAAACTGACATGCAGAAGATCATTGAAGTACATTAAAACTTTTCAAAAGGTCTCTTTTCGACTCTTCTGTCCGAAATTGTATGAAAAATGGGAAAATTTTTCCGTTTTTCAGAATTTCTGCTGTTTTGACTGTAAGATGCAATTACTTCATGAAATTGATATATAACTTGAAAATGTTGATTAAATATCGTTTCATCATATCTAAGCAATTAGAAAGTATGCTTTTAAGCCTTATAGACTAATTACAGTCTCATAAATTACAAACATATTACCCCTTACCACAAATATTCAACAAAATTTATTTCATTTTATTCAGCTTGAAAAGCTTAAACATATCATTTTCAAACACCAAAACACACAGAGCTCCAATATATCAAAAATAAGATCATGCGCCCGGTTTATGGGCAGTTATTTAGCGATTTAACTTTGAATTTCGGAAAATTCTGAAATACTGAAAATTCCAATTTTTCACGATAATCGTCCAAAATATTCAATTTTATCCATATTTTGGTGTCAAAATTACATATTATGATGTAGCAAATGCATCTTTTGCAAAGAAAGTAAAATTTTAGTATGCTTTGTTCATTTATATGTACAGACGGTCATTTTTTGGAGATTTTTAAGTTTAATTTTGTTGGGTAAGGGTAAGATTTCCAGTATTTAGAGTCAAATTGAACACTCCTTATTTTTCGGAACAGTGTTTTTAAATAACATATGTATCGGTTTAGACAATAAATTGGCATATCTGCAGATAAATCCTCCAGATTTGCCACATATACTGATTTAAAAGGGAATTTTGGACAAATCTGAAATGCTAAAAATTTCCATTTTTCATCATTTTTGGACAAAATATTGAGTTTAAGCTGACAACTGGAATTTGAAATACCAAATTATGATAGTATTCATGCAACTTTGTTATATGCAACGCAGAATTTTCGTGTGGTGGTTATTTTTATCCCAACATAGACAAAAACATTGACAATTTTGGGGGAAATGTGTTGGGGTAGGGGTAAGATTTTTGGTATTTTGAGTCACATTCAACACCCCTTGTTTTTCTGAATAATGTTTTTAAGACATCTAATGTATCGCTTAGAACAATTAATTGGCATATCTGCATATATATTCTATAGATTTGATACATATTGTGATTTAACAGTTAACTATGGACAAATCTGAAATGATGAAAATTCCCATTTTTCATCAATCTGGGGAGAAATATTTGAGTTTTAGTCGATCAATGGGTGTTAAAATACCAAAGCATGATGTAATTCATGCAACATTGTCATATACAACATATATTTTGTATGTTCTTGTTATTTTTATGCGAACATAGACCAAAAAACAACAATTTCAGGGAAAATTTGTTGGGGTAGGGGTAAACTTTTCTGTAATCAGAGTCACATTTAACACTCCTTGTTTTTCCTGGCAATGTTTTAAGACACAAAATGTGTCGCTTGGTACAATTAATTGGCATAATTGCAAATATATCCTCCAGATTTAGCATATATAACGATATAGCAGTGGACTTTTGACAATTCTGAAATGTTGAAAAATCCCATTTTTCATCAATTTTGGGAGAAATAATGAGTTGTAGTCGACCAATGGCTGTTATAATATCAAATCATGGAGTAATTCATGCAACATTGCCATATACAACACACATTTTGCATGTTCTGGTTATTCTTATGCAAACATAGACCAAAAATCACCAATTTCAGGGAAAATTTGTTGGGGTAGGGGTAAGATTTTCGGTATTTAGTCACATATAACACTCCTTGTTTTTTTAAACGATGTTTTAAGACAATTTATGTATTGCTGTAACGATGAAATACGAACAAATCTGAAATGTTGAAAATTCCCATTTTTCATAAATTTTTGGTGAAATATTGAGTTCTAGTCGACCAATGGCTGTTGAAATACCACATTCTGATGTAATTCATGCATTATTGTCTTATACAACACATATTGAGCGTGTTCTGGTTATTTTTATGTGAACATAGACAAAAAATTTACAATTTCAGGGAAAATTTGTTTGGGTAGGGGTAAATTTTCTGTAATTAGAGTCACATTTAACACTCCTTGTTTTCTAAGCAATGTTTTAAGACACCAAATGTGTCGGTTGGTGCAATTAATTGGCATAGTTGCAGAAATATCCTCCAGATTTGGCATATATAACAATATACATTGTAGCAGTGAACTTTGGACAATTCTGAAATGTTGAAAATTCCCATCTCACCATTTTCGGGCAAAATATTGAGTTTAAGTCAACAAATGGCTGTTAAAATATAAAATCGTAATATAATTTATGCAATATTGTCCTATACATCACACATTTTGCGTCTTCTGGTTATTTTTATGCAAAATTAGACAAAAAATTGACAATTTCAGTAAATTTGTTGGGGTAGGGGTAAGTTTTATTGATATGTGATGTATATATTACCTAAAAACGGCCATTATTTGTTATGGTTGTAAAGCAGATATAATAAGCTTTCATTTGATACCTATTTTAAATGATATTTGTTTACTAAAAAATAATATTAGGCAAAAGAAAGACAAAACTTATTCAAAAACGAAATTATTCAAAGGTCCCTGTATTTGGTATATTTGAAAATAAAATTTTGGTCATCTAAAATATGTTAACATTGTCTTAACTTATTTTATATTGAAGAAATTAGATTGAAAAGCCAAAAACAATTTTCAGAATCGGGAATTGAGATGCACTTCGGGTTCTCTAAACCATCAAACTTACGGAATTTCAATGAAAATATCAGTTTTTTCGTCAATATTTCATTGGGGTAGGGGTACGTTTAATTGCGCTATAGAACGTATTGGGCATGAAAATTGTGAAAACTTGGGTTCCTTGTAAAGCTCATATCATAAGCAATCATTTCATACCTCGTTTTTATAACTTGAAAGCATTTTGTCAACATTTTGAAGCAACTGAAAGAAAAACTTAAACGAAGAACGAAATATTCCAAAATTTCTGTAGGTGAGTCTAAAAATGGGCCAAATTCCCCAAGTGGGTGCAGGTTATGCTCGTTTTAACATGTTTTCTTTTGAAGAAGGGATGTATGCGGACTTTCAGCCCGTGGACTATTACCTTCGATTCTCTTTACGCAAAATTTTTACTCTACCGGTACACCTGATCTCACCGGTGGTTTAATTGGGTCCGTATTATTCACCTATATGTGTGTCTTCATTTTTTCTTTTTTGTCCTATACTCATTTGGTGTCTTTGTTTCATAGTGTTTCCGATGTTGCCGACGTGCATGGTTCGTTCGTTCTTTTGACTGACGGTTCGGTTCGCACTTACTTCAGACATTTTACATTTCTTATCTTTTTATTTCAAAGAATAAAGAAAGGTCAAGAAGGGAAAATGTTTTCCAAACTAATAAATACATTTTGTGTATCAGGTTAAAAGTTAACACTTCACAATTAAATAAAATAATGAAATAAAAATGTGTCGTTATCATCTACCCTTATCGTACCCTGTTCGGAAGAAGCTTACTATGCGGAATATCTCGGGTCATATCATTAGGTGATTTAATCGGTGCAGACGGTGTTCTCGTCCATGAAGAACAGAGGTCCTAAGACCGTTCAAATGGAGGAAAGATCTATAGACGTGCTAGGTAGAGACATCATAGAGCTAGAAGGCCAAAACAAAATTCACGACAAAACGCAGAACAATCTGCAATAGAGGGAATAATAACATATCAATATGCAACTCAAATGCACAACCAAATACATCGCTGCAAACAAGGTCGGACATCAGCAAGTTTAATAAATATTAATTGAAGAAAAATATGAATAGAGAAACATGTCGGAAATTCAGCAAAATGAGCTTGATTTATTGCATGAACGCTAAACTTGTAGATAGCGCCGTCTACTAGTCAGACACTATAAAATCTATTAAGGGGAGCGGCAACAAGTACCTTAGTGAAAAAAAAAATCCAATGTTAATAAAATAACTGACAACGAATCTAAACATTTATATGGGAAGTTCTGATGTTAAAATGGAAACTACTGAGACAACAAACTTGACTGTCTGAACGATATTCTATCATTATTGACGTGTAAAAATATACTACTTTATCTTGGACTCTGTTAGATTACAGTCATACTTGCTTTAGCGGTCACCTTGAATAAGCAGCCACCTGATTTCAAAGGTCACTTTTTATAGATCCCTTCGTAGTATATTTCAAATAAATTAAACTTCTTTTAAAAGGCCACCTTTCCTAAAAGGCCAGTCTGACTCTTTCCCATTGGTGACGTCTTAAATCATATGATAAACTTTAAAATGCATAGCGAAATCCGCATCACGTGCCGTATCATCCCTCGACCAATATCAGCCCGATTACTGATCATGCAGTGGCATCCTTTAGCCAATATCAACCCTTTGTCCTCTGGCCTAATCGCTGAGTCTGGTCGAGGGATGATCAGGCATGTGATACAGATTTTGCCATGTATCATTCCCTTTTATATTACTTTTTGTGTTTGAGGATAAGACAAATTAATTCTATGTTGGCGTCAGCACGCGCATTGAAAATGTGTGATGTTTTAACAAAACAAACAAGACTTTTTTTTCGAGTTTTGTAGTCAAAATGGAAATCTAATATTCAATGAAGGAGACCAGCAAATTTTTCTAATAGAAAGCCGCTATAAAAAATTAAAATGACATGAGGAAAATGAGCGATATTGAAAAAAAAATATCACTAGATTCAATTGAACTCAGAAAATCCGACTTTTAATGAATATCGTTCATATCAAGGTGTGTTATTTTTAAAAAAAATTCTTGTCTTGTTTTTGTTTTGTTATTTGTTTGTTTGCCTCATATCCTCCTTCAATTCAAAAATAAAGTTGACGCCTAACGCAGAATTAAATGGGGTTTTTTGTTTACTCTGCTAGGTTCCTGGAACGCGATACAGGCTTTTGAGAGCATTTTGTCTCTCATTAAAATATTAAATAACACAATTAACGTCATCTGTTACAAAATAATTGTGTATTGTGTTTTGATTCTGTACTTTGTCGTCAATTTTCCTTGAAAATAAGTATCTCACACTCAGTTGCAATACAATATGTAATATTACAAAAACTGTGCACCACTTTTAGTCCATCTGTTTCTCCACTCATATGTAGCTTTCTTCATCAATGGGCTCCTTCAAAAGAAGGATAAATACCTGGCACAGACCTTTAATTTCATCTTTCTCATATATCTATAGATAATATTTTATCACTAAACAACCTTCGGTTTGTGATATTTTTCATCTTATTTTTTCAAAAGAGCTCCAAATGAAGGATACTACAGATACTTCCACATCGGCCTCGTTCCTTGACCTTCATCTTGAAATTGACAATAGACATACATGTACATGTAAACTAGGCATTATAACTAACGCGATGACTCCACTTTTCCAATGGTCAACTTCCTTTTTCTTTGTAGCAACATTTCAAAAGCACCGGCACATGCAGTTTACATTTTTCAGCTCATTCGCTACTCAAGGGCCTATGGTCAATACAGTGACTACCTTGATAGAACTCGGTTGCTTACAAATAGTCTACTAAAGCAAGAGCATGTTTCCATAGCTTAAATTTGAAGTCATCACTACAAAAGTTTCACGATCGACATCACGATCTTGTGGACCTCTAGGGTATATCTGTTTCCCGGATGACAAGAGATTTTTCTCTTTGCAACTAATGTTTGTTTTTCCTCTACCGGTTTTGTCTTTACTACTGGAGGTGTCATGTTCAACACGGCAGGTGTCTTGTTACTCTACCGGTGCACCTAATTTTACCCATAGTTTTTTATTTGTCCGTATTGTTCATTTTTGTATTTGTGTGTGTTTTCGTTTTCTTTTCTGTGCCGTATGTAGTTGTTTCTTTGTTTTTCCGACGTTGCCATTGTCCTTGGATTGTTCGTTTTAGACTGACGGTTCGGTTCTAACTTACTATACTTAGGACAGATATGTTCAGTTTGGCATATGATATATAGCCGGAAGATAACAGTCCACATCACCATATCAACATGCCCAGTCTGAAATGGTCATATCAGCCTGACTTGTTCCTAAATAGCCATAGCATCCTGATGAAATGGTCATTTCAGCCTAAACTGGCAGTATATAATAAAAAGATGTAAAAATGCCAAAACTGGCTGCCTTTGTCTATTGCATCTGTAGCCATATCAGCCTGATGAAATGGTCATTTCAGCCCTGATATAATTATAAATCCTAACTGGAAGTATATAATAAATAGATGTAAAAATGCCGGAACTGGTTGTCTTTGTCTATTAGATCTGTACTTTGGTAAAGTAAATCAATTAATCAAGATATATGTAATAATATAATCATTGTCAGATATATTATGATCTTGTTTGACCATTTTGATCTTATCACGATCTTGACAAGCTTAACACAATTTTGTCCAGACTGTGTACAATATTCAGTCGTTTTTCAAGATAATTGCTTTGAAGGACGACCAAGACCTGTTCAGTTTATCAAGATCAAACAAGATAACTGCGTGTAAGGGCGATTAAGATGCGTTTAGTTTGTACATATCAAACAAGATCAAATCGGGACCTTGTTTAATCTTAACAAACTCAATTCGTCTTGATAGTTCGTGAACGCAATAACAAGTTGATCTTGTTTAATCTTAAAATATCTTAACACGTTTTCATCGTCCTTGAAATCAATTATCTTGAAAACCAACTTAAAATCTTAATTGTCTTATCAGAATTGTGTTTAGCTTGTCAAGATCTTGATTAGATCAAAATTGCCAACAAGATCAAAACATATATTTTAGTGAATTGATTATAAAGTTTATCAGGAATACTCTTGAAAAGCTTTAACATGTCTTCCTTGACGATATTGAGTTTAAATTGACATAATTTGATCCTAATCATCTAAAGGCTATGGAAAAGCAAACATTTTATTGAACTTAATATCCTGGGGATAACATAAGGCCATATGCATTTCATTATGAATGCAAAAAGCACTTACAAATAACTTAATTTATTTAAAAAGACATAAAACGAAAAACGAACTTTTCTTAAACTTTTCTGTACAGCAGAGAAAGTGTCAGTTGTGTTAACTAAATACTGAAGTTACTGTGAATTTACTTTCTGCACATGTGCATTTCAACAACACATGTCTCTTCACTGCAGATAAAATCTAAACTTCTGGAAAACCATAAACTCAAAGATGTCTAAAAACCGATAGAGAACAAACAACCAATATGATCGAAATGTAAAGCCAAAACCAGCCAAGGACAGAGCCCTGCACGAGGGAGACACTCCTCTGTTTCCAACAAAATTTACAAAATTTAGATATTACAAGGGTCCAAAAATAATCGGCTCTCGGGTCAGCACCGAAGTACTGACTTTTGGGCGGGGACTAACAGTCCACCAGCAGTGGAATCGACCCAGTGGCAACAAATAGCTAAACACCGAAGTTACTGTGAATTTACTTTCTGCATATGCGCATCTCGGCAACTTACGTCTCTTCAAAGCAGATAAAATCTAAACTAATGGACGACCATAAACTCAAAAAATGTCTAAAAACCAATAGAGAACAAACAACCAATATGATCTAAATGTAAAGCCAAAATCAGCCAAGGACAGAGCCCTGCACGAGGGAGACATTCCTCAGTTTCCAACAAAATTTACAAACATTGAGATATTGATATTCAAAACTTTTCATTGATATCCATACCCATGTAGAAATATTAATGGAAAAATGTTACTGCCATTTTGACTTAATTTTTTTTTGTGTTTGACACTTCAGGTCTTGCCAGTAAATTCCTCTGGCAATACCTTCCTATATTCACATATGTGTCCAAACTTCTCCAAACTGTACTGCTGTTCAACGTTCTGTACGAATTTTCTGCTTTAATTCCGGTACACTAAATTTTCATGAAATTCTTTA
>MJUU01003894.1:19819-38033 GCA_002080025.1 Modiolus philippinarum | reverse complement strand
CCTCTGGCAATACCTTCCTATATTCACATATGTGTCAAAACTTCTCCAAATTGTACTGCTGTTCAACGTTCTGTACGAATTTTCTGCTTTAATTCCGGTACACTAAATTTTCATGAAATTCTTTAAATTTCCACAAATTTTATCATATTATCAATATATGATATACAAAAGGTGATTTTAAAGTTACAATTTTACCAGAATGTTAACTGAACGAAAAGAGTACCTAAGTTCATCTATTGATAATTTAACAGTACATATACTTATGCATTGCAGTTATATTTAATTGTATAAACTATTTCATGCTTTCTTTTTCGCTGTGTATGAAAAATATTTACAAAAAAAAAAACAAAAAAAATAAAACTGATCGTTTGCCCCAACAAAACTTCCCTAAATTTTAATTGACACTTTATATTTCTAATGGCGCTTAGTTTTCTTGGGTAATAATACGCTGTTTCTGAATTGATTTTAATGCAACGGTTTGTTTACAATAGGAGGTATTGAGAAAGGATAACTCTTTCGTCACCGTAAGAGATCATCTGAATCTTCAGTATGAACCCAGGTCACTGGCATCAGTTTTCAGGGCTACACACCAAGAACAGTCCGCGGATGGTTGATAGGAGAATGCATAGTATGCGTAGTGGGATCATAGTATGGAAGGTCTGGCAGCCGGCAATAGCAAGCGAAATGTGTGTATAAACGCCATGCTCTATCCACTTTAAAGACCTCTTCCATAGAAAGGCAAACTCGCATAGGGTCGTAAAGAAGGCTTAATAGTCCTCCCATCCTTATTTCTCCGCTTTCCAGAGAAAATCGAAACTCGGTGCTCAGTTTTCCGTTTTGCCTGAAGTGTTTTTTTTCTTAAAACATATGCGAATTTTTGTAAATTAACTAATTTTCACGGAAACTGTATTTCGCATTTTGTCCATTGCTGTCAATTTTGAGTTGACTTATATATGCGATTTTCTATTTAAGCTGATGTTTTTAGATTAAGATAACAATTTTTTCGTAATTTTTTACATTTGCAAAATTTTCATGCTAATGAAGGTCGTGAGAATAAATCACTCGTGAAACTTAGTTGGTTTACAGTGGTACAACTGAATACTGTCTATGTCATCCGATGTTCTTCTTCTGGTCGTCAACTACTCAATAGGAACTTTTGATTTTCGAAAAGAAGTCTTTAAAAATATTTCAATACTTTTATTACTACACCTTAAACAATTACAACAATAGAATGAGGCAAACATGGTGACTTCAAGATGAAGAACAGCAATAAAAGCATTGTCCCATTGCTTGGCTTTACCATGTATTTGTAGATATTTTGTCTCATTTGCATTTACTCCATATCCCTTCATTGTTAATTAAAGCACATATGCTAATGATAATCTATAACGCTATAAACCTTCTTGTATGATTAAAAATGTAGTCTTTTAAAACGACCCGCCACTTACTTGTTTTAATGAATATCTACTTGTTTAATCTAAAGTAAAAACCTTTTGAACGTATCATAAGGAAAATTAAGATTACTTCTGCTACTACCACCGAAATAAATCTTAAAATAAATATGGTTTAACATGGGTGTAAAAACAAATAACGGAACAGAGGTGTCAAGAGCCGAAGTCCATATGACGAAAAGAAAAATCAGATGAAAACCACAAAAAAAAAACCCGACCACAATGGTCCTGACTTGGTAAAAACATTTCAAAATAAATGGTGGGCTGAGCAGTTTTAAGGCATTCTAAACCTCCCTTTCCATTGTTGCAGGTTCCAGAAGCAACTCGACAGCAATTGATATTGAAAGGTCGTAAACAGTTAAAGAAACTATCATCCCGGTACTAAGTAAAAAGAAAGAATCTTAAATCAGAGCTACCAAAGAACTAAAGTTTAAAATTTTAACACAAAATAGAACAAAACAAACACTAATAAACGAATTTGCTAGTTTTTTCTCTTCATTTGCGATGAAAAGATATGAAGAAAATGCACATAAGACAAAGTATCTACAAATATATGCTGAAATAAAGCAATGGAATGACGCTTTTATTATTGTTACTAATATTCAGTTCGAAGTCACCATGAGGCTTTCAACAATGAGCTTTGCCAATGCGTCACAGTGAGTTCAAGACGCCCCCTAGCACTGGTTTTAGCGAAATTCGTGCACATGCTCTCTATATTTTTCAGTTATGGTGTACTTGTGCGTGAGAGAATTTCTCATATGGATATTTCGTTTGGTTTTAAAGATTTTAAACATTTTTTGAAATTATGGATTTTCTTTGTTTCGGTTCTAGTGCTGCTGATGAGGAATTGATTTCCGAAATGGCCATACAGCTCATTAAAATTATTGCAGTTGGAGTTAACATATGTGTTACGATCTCATGTTCATTTACTCCATATCCTTTCGTAAAATATACTATTGATACTTTCAAATTTTGGCATTTATTTTATTAATTTCGAAATGTAATCAAGACCACCTGTTTTAAGTGCCCACATCTCACTATTTTATAACGCCAAGTTTTCTTACATTCGACTTGATGAGTGCCCTGTGTTTGTCTATATGTTGTAGTTGTCCACTAGCTTAAGACACTAGTGCTTTTGTCGGGCAAAGGATGACAGTGATTGTAAGAGCACTTTGCCAGTTTAATTGATGTTTGTTGACAATCCCGCACCCATGACCAAGAAAGACATGGATGTAGCGTTGCTCGACAATTAGCAAAGAATTCCGCTTAAACCGGTGCTAGGGGCCGTCTTGAACTTACTATGAGGTATGAGCAAAGCTCGTTGTTGAAGGCCTCATGGTGACTTCAAGATGAAGAACAACAATAAAAGCGTTGTTCCTTTGCTTGTTTTTTACCATGTATTTGTAGAGACTTTGTCTCATGTGCATTTACTCCATATTCTTTTATTCAACATTTACTAAAATTCGAAAATAGATTGACGATTAATGACTGTTCAAAATTTAATTATTTTCGCAACAACTAAAGCATTTGGTCAAGGTACTGTACGATAAATAAGCAAAATAACGAATCAAATCAAAAAGATGTCGCTGTAAAAAAGAAATGATTTGTGCACTATGACAAACATTCATCACTGGAAAGCAAAAACTCTCTAAATGTACGAGAAGTCAAAGACGCATAAAAACACATATGTTATACTTTTAAATTATTCTGCTAATAATTTTATTCTGAACAATAAAATTAATATGTCACAACATCAAATCGAAAATTAGATAATGTTCTCACAATGAGAAGACATACTAAATAACTAAGTACCAAAGTTAAATGTATTGATGATAACTCCTTGCTCAAAAATGCCCAATACTTTTTTCTTATTCTCAACGAATATGCATAGAACAATAACGAATTTAAGGAGGCTCACTCTTGATGTTGGGTAATATACTTTTGGGCGACAACTCCTTCTAGACCAAATAGTAGAAATTACTGAAATAGCGGGTACTGTTATTGTATACGCCTCTCATTAATTTTATTTCATTTGATTGGGGGAGGGGGGTTATAACTTGAATCAAATTTGGGAAGGTGCTAGGAGTAAATATTAGTGAGTTTTGTTTACATTTTGTTAGTTTCGTTACTGTAATATTCTTCGCAATACAGTACAAAAAGGGTCCATAATAGTGTGCATGCCATGAATTTGGGCAGTTGTTTTTAAAGTTGTTGGCCACCTTATTGCAAAGATCGGGTTCCATGCACGACAGCTTTTGCTTTTATCATGAGACATCTCAAACTGCTATAAGCTATGGATATGTTAGTGATCAAAACCACAAAATACTCACTATTTACAATCCTTGTAGTTAAAAAAAAATCATAGATCTTGTTTATTGCCACATAATAACACGTACTTTGTTGTAGCGTAATGAACATATGGTCTGCAGATAATTTGTGTTAATCGGCTGTTTGTATTAATTTCTACCTCAGTCGAATTTTGTTGATATCATCAGCCCTTTAAAACAGCAAATCGACTAGGTGACAGTTGCCCTATGTAATTATTTATATTTTAATGTATACCTGTTTTCGATATAACTGTATATGTCTATTTATTGTCTTTCCATGCGATGAACACGCTGTTTTGTTTACAAATGTAAATCCATATTTTTAATGATTGATTGACTGATTAGTTAGAGTTTAACGTCCAATGAGCAATATTTCAGCTATATCAGGACGAGAACAAGTTAATCAATTCAAAAAATTGAAAGTATAAGAAGAAAGAAATAAAGGTGGAAGGGACAACCTGGGCAACGACTTTTGACTGCCACTGGAAAATTGGAGAAATTGGTAGGGGCAGGAAATTTAGCCTTCCATACGACACCCAGTGCGTCTGCTCTCTTTAGAGAAATATAGAAGGGGTCTTTATACTGCATGGAGCGTNACACAGTTTGGCTACAATGGTTCGCGGTCAGGCTTTCCGTATTATGACCTGACTACCCCGCATAGACGGGGCATTCCCCTATCCACCACCTGGGGACGCGCCCGGCAGCTCTGTAGCCGAAGCCCCTGAAAACCGATTCAGGTGCCGGCTTTTAAATAATGTTCGGAACTGTTAAAGAGCGGGTAATTTTGAACTTTAAGCAGTTATGTAGGATAAATTCCGATGAGTTCCAAAAGTTCTAATTACAAAATTTCACTTTCGCGATCATTCAAGGAGAATTTAAAGTAACTAAAAAACGCTGCCCCATGAGTTGAATGATGGTTATTTATAAAAATAATAGTATGGAAAGTACATGTTAATCAGACTGAGTTTTGGATATATTTTGAGGACACATAAACCTCGAATTTAGTCGGTGCAACCGCTGATGCCAACATGCAATCACATGTGCATCTTTGAAGGCATACTACTTTCTATTAGCACTTTCATTTTTAAATCCCTAGAATTCTGTTTCTTGTATTTGGAGAATAAAGAAATACAATTGTACATAGAATCTAAAATTCCGATCAAAGGAGTTTGGATGGAGATAAAGCATCGTCCTGTTTGTCACATAAAGGGCTGACCATTTGATTTTCGGGGAGCAGGGATTTAGGCAATTTTGATAAATAATTTAATCTGACTGCCAGAGAAAATAAAAATTGTTATCCTTCTCGTCATGTATCCTTCTTGTCATGAAAATAAATAATTTGATTTTAAAGAATAATTTCTTTTGTTGCATTTGGTAAAAATAAATAATTTGTTCTAGACGGAGGGACATGGTAATGGTCTGCGTCCGTCCGTCCGTCCTTGTCACGTTATTTGTGGACGCAACTCCTCAGAAATCGCTGGTCAGAATTCATTCAAATTTTACAGGATTGTTAGTCACCATTAGTACTACATCATACCGGATCGCCAATTTGATTTGTCAAATTTTGTGGGAGTTATGGGACTTTGATTATTTCCACATTGTTATACAATAGCAAATCTTGTGGACGCAACCGCTGGTCAGAATTCATTCAAATTTTACAGGATTGGTAGTCGCCATTAGTACTAGATCATATCGCATCGCCATTTTGATTCGTCAAATTTTGTGGGAGTTATGGGACTTTGATTATTTCCACATTGTTATACAATGGCAAATCTTGTGGACGCAACTCCTCAGAAACCGCTTGTCAGAATTCATTCAAATTTTACAGGATTGTTAGTCACCATAAGTGCTAGATCATATCGCATCGCCATTTTGATTCGTCAAATTTTGTGGGAGTAATGGGACTTTGATTATTTCCACATGTTATACAATGGCAAATTTTGTGGACGCAACTCCTCAGAAACTGCTGGTCAGAATTTATTCAAATTTTACAGGATTGTTAGCCATCATTAGTACTTGATCAAATCGTATCGCCATTTCGATTCGTCAAATTTTATGGGAGTTATGGGACTTTGATTATTTCCACATTGTTATAAAAATGACAAATCTAGTGGACGCAACTCCTCAGAAACCGCTAGTCAGAATTCATTCAAATTTTACAGGATTGTTAGTCACCATTAATACTAGATCATATCGCATCCCCATTTTGATTCGACAAATTTTGTGGGAATTATGGGACTTCGATTATTTCCTCATTGTTATACAATGGCAAATCTTGTGGACGCAACTTCTCAGAAACCGCTAGTCCGAATTCATTCTAATTTTACAGGATTGTTAGTCGCCATATGTACTAGATCATATGACATCGCCATTTTGATTCGACAAATTTTACGGGAGTTATGGGACTTTATCGACTTAATGCATACTAAAACATAGGAAGACTTTATGGACACATCTCGTCATAATCCAACTAAGGAATTTTGCTGAAATTTTGCTTGGCTATTTGCCACCTAATGCAGTTGATCATATCCTGCCGCCATTTTGATTCTCAAATTTTACATCAGAAATGGGACTTTATCGACTTAACTGCAGCGGCGGGGGACATAGCTACGCGTAGCAATCTTGTTTTTCATGAAAATAATTTCCCTACGTCAATTTGCCCAAGCACTCCTGAAAATCAAATGGTCAACCCCTTTCAATCAAACTTGAGATCTGGATTGCCATCGATCAGCATTGAACTTTGATCAGTTATTCATAATCCACAATGTGATACCAACTTATTGTTATACATCAAATATTACATGAGCTGTAAAAAATATTCGTTTCTAACTGTCCCAACTACTGATACAAAAAGTTTTCTCTGAATTTGAGATCACAATCGCCATGATCGGAGTCAGCTACACATGATATATTCATTGCTGACAAAACCAACCACCTTTGATTTTTTTTTAATTTAATAATAAGCTACATTTCAAATTGTAAAACTCTCTCTACAGTAAGATAGAAAACATATTGCTACATTCATAATATAACTAATCAATAAAATAACCTCTTATGAAGATGATATATTAATGAAGTATCGACAACCTTTTTTGTTTAAATTAATTTGAATACACTTGAAGAGACAATTTAACGATTCCACAATCAATAACACACAAATGACTTCATATTAGAAAAACATATCGAAATAATTTCTTTCGATGATTTCGAAGTCACTTCCTATTAATTTCTCATGGAATACTGTCTGCCAAGTGGGGATATACGAGATAATTATCATAGTAGAAACAAGTCATGATAAAGTAATTATTATTGCGACAACATCAATATTATTTATCACAACAATGATTACATTTTCGAGAGTAGCATACACCTTTTCTTATATGATAATAATCTTGATGATCGCACTGGGATGATAGTGATGGCAAGTTTTTTTTGGTAGCTGCATTCAAAATTAGTTTTTTTCATTAAATAAAGTTTCTGATGGTAAGACTTCACAATTTAATATCTCCGAACATATAGGTTTAAAGAAGTAGATTCAGCTGACTTGCTTGAGTGTAATTTACACTCTCTGCTGTCGATTTCAAATCTGAATCCACCGCAGTCACATTCCTCCAAGCAAAGCAGGCCACATTGATTTCACTTGAAACGGTTGTTACTCTAAGTACCTGTAATGAGGGACGGAGAAACCATGAATCGTGAAAATCGGCTATTTACATTGTGAGTTTTGAAATTTGATTTCAACCTTTTTATATTCAAAAGAAAATATTCTTAAAAATGAAATTCTCATTGAAATTTGTCTCAGTGTTATTATACAGTCAATGTTTATTTCGTAAATGTAGATTTTGGACAACATTCGACCTATTTTGAACGGATTTTGGACAAAAAAAGTTTAGTCACAACCTATGATCGAATGCTTCTTGATATAATCGTTCTAAATTTTAGACTGGAGTTTGTCTGTACTACAGTGAGGTGTACGTTAAAACGTCCCCCAGCCGAGAGATGTATGCTCTCTTTATATTTTAGTCATGCTGTACTTGTTTTTTGAACAATTCAACATATGGATACACTGTGATACTTTCATTTTCTTTTCTTTTTTTTGTAGTTTACAAAGTTTTATGCTGACAATACGTTTGTAGTGCCAACATATCATGAGTAAAGAATGCCACGTTTTCCTACATTCGATCCATTGACTGATTTGTGATTGTTTATACACGTATGTTGTGAATGTCTTCTTCTAGTATTTTTGTCGGGCAAAGAATGGCTGCGATTGTTCGAACATTTTGCAAGTTAATTTTGTGTTTTTTGACGATCCGCATCCATGAGTAGACAAAAAAACATTGACGTAGCGTTGTTCGACATCTCGGTTCCATGCGTGAAGCAGATCAGGCTTACCCTTCCGGAGCACCTAATAATACCTCAAGTTTTTGTAGAGGTTCACACAGCTTTTGCTTTAGTTTAGTGGGGTTTTTGTTTATTTGATTTGTATTTGTCATGTTGTCTCAATTCGCACTTACTTTATTTATTCAATTGCAATTCACCAGTTCTAAACAAAACTTGAGCTCTAAGAAATACACAGATAGTAACGACCAATTTGACCGAGGTAACTTTTCTATTACGTTTTATTATAATGGAACCTGTCTGTCACGACACCCGAGTTTTCTCATATCCTGTCAAATTATGCTTTGGTGTCGACGACAGCTTCATATTTCTTCCTAACCTGAGTATTTTGTCATACGCCTTTGTGCTCCTTTTTGTGTCAGGTTGTACTAAATTGAAAAAAAGACCCAACAAACAAAGCAAAAGATACCAGCTACCAAAGTCAAAAGACAATGTTGAATCTAATATCCACAAAAGAAGTGATAATATAAGTTAGCACTACCAGCTTTCGATTTCACTTCTCTAGCTTTCGATATTGTCTCCGACTTTCGGAAAACTCATTTTCAAAAAATAAACAAACGAGTTAAAATTCTTGTCGAACTGCGATAAAAGGTAAAATAAAAATATATACACATATCAAATCATAAAAGATTAAAAAACAAGCAGACAGAGGTAAGGCATCCCTACCTCTGTCTGCTTGTTTTTTAATCTTTTATGTTTTGATATGTGTATATATATTTTTTGTTTTACCTTTTATCGCAGTTCGACAAGAAGTTTAACTCGTTTGTTTATTTATGCTTACATGAACTGCCGCACAACACTTTATTTTATTTCATTTTCAAAAAAGTCCACTTTTGCCTACTGAAAAAACACAAAAATAAACTTCTTCGACCCAGCAATTAAATAGTAGTTGTTAATACCTTAATATCAGTAGACGCTAAATTAAGAATATGCAATCTAAAACATAAACAAAATTGTGTAGAAATGACATCCAAAATAAGCAGGTTACACCAAGATGTCCACTTCGCAACGCTTCAATTTCCTCTTTAAAATGAGAAACATGTTGTTTGTAACGATATTTTTTGTAGTATCTGGAACCGCACAGAACTAAGTACTAGATAACATTAAGATTCATAAAAAAAATCACTAATAAAGCACCACAAGCATACTTTTAACGTTTGCGACAGAATATAATGGAAAATATGATATATTCAATTGACAAATTCAAACGTAAAACCCTGCAATAGGAAATATCATTCACGCATGATGATGCCATCCAAATTATTAATTTTGTAACCTTTAGTATTTCATCAAGCAGATTAAATTTCTATTCAATTTTTCTTATAAAAATTATATGAAATGCCCACTTCGCAACGATTTTGTCCACTTCGCAACATTTACGAGGAGTGAATGACGGTGTTGCGAAGTAGACATTATCACCAATTTAGCTGTCCAATCCGGTTAAAACCTGTTACTCTACTTCTTGTTTTTATATTACCAACAAGAATGCATCAGAATTTTTGAAATTAATGCTTATAAAATTTGTAGTAGAGATGCAGTAGTATGTCCAATACACAACGCGGTTTTGTCAACTACGCAACGTCCTTAAAGCGTTGCGAAGTGGACCGTTAGCTGCACAGTGGACATATTTACGTATTACTGGCAATGTCTTCTTTGTCGTTTATCCTAGAACCACAATTCAATAATAATCGTACAATGCACATGGTAAGTTTTGATTACCATGAATTTCAGTATTTTATGATTGACGCCTCTTTTAAAAATTGACCGTTGCGCAGTGCACAGGTTTCAACTGTGCGAGGAAATCCACACTTCCGGTTGAGAGAGGAACATCATATGTTCAACACGTATTGTTCCACTCCTGCCGTAACTTTTGAAAAACATCAAAATTATTCATTAGATTGTACTATGTAAGGTATAATAATAAAAATTATTTAACGTATTTTAGCGACCATCTTTGAAAGGGCGGGCATTTTGAAAATTTTAAACACACAGCATAATAATAAAAATGACGCACGGCATACTAATAAAAAGAATAATCATTCGACAAAGTATAAAATAACATTATAATTAATTTAAGAAACGTAGAATAACAATATGTCACGCCGACTACACCTGGGGTGACATAAATATAACCTAAACGAAAAAGAGAATTATTTTCCAGCTTGTCGATTGACCTTAATGTAGAATAGCCTAGTGTAAAACTGTATCCCCTACCTCTTGCCATCTTCGGTTTGATGCGTACCTACCGTTTTCGTTTTTGAAAGGGCCTACTAAGGACAATTATGACCGAGCATGGTTCAAATTAGAAAAAGTAGTTTTTGAGAAGATCCCATAGGATCAAATTTAAAGCTAAATCCCCCACTGGCGGGAATCTTTGATGATGATTGGAATTCATAGACCCAATATCAAAAAGGACCAACAAAGGACTGTTGAGAATAAGTTTCATTAAATATCTTTCTGGTTTCAGAGGAGAAAATCTTTTGAGTGCTTTCCCTAGAAATCCGATGTCGACTATTTTACTCGCTAGCAGATATCACATTTATCTACTGCGGACTTACCTGACGCTTTTTTTTTCAAAAGAAACCAAGTAAGGAAAATTTGAAATAGTGCGATTTCGATTGGCCTATTGGAGTTTGTGAGTTTTCCAACGGGGTCTTACGAAAAATTTCCCACTAGCAGCCATCTCGGACGATGCCTTTATTTGCCGGATACATTGCCAATAGTAGACAGTCAAAGAAAGATCGTCACAAAATTTGTTCCCAATTTAAGAGGTGGTTTTAGAAATATTTGGAGGCGTTTTCCCTTGTTAAATGTCCAATGTTAAACTAATATCCCACTGGTGGCAATTATAAATGATTACAATTTATAATAACCATGACACTTGAACCCAAACACAGAAGATAACGGAAAAGTAAACCCCAATATAAGTTTCATCTTTACACATATCGACCCTTATCAATTTTATATAATAATGATATTTTATTGCGCAAACAAATTCATACTAAATGGTTATGGCATTACAATATTTATATATTTATATATTTATATATGTTTGAAAACATTCCATTCGCTATGGTGTTTCAGTAGCCACATTATGTCTCAAAGACTGTAAAAAAATATCTTAACCAAGGAGAACATTTTCTTTTGAAACAAGAAAATATTTTTAGACACATGTAGAAGTCTTTTGTATACAAAATCTGCAAATACCGGTTCTCTATGGTAACAAAGTGACAATATATGTTAAAGGCCTACATGTACAAATTATGATGTTATTCTGACTATTCTGACTAATTTTGATTATAACGGCTTGCCAAAAATGTTCCGTGTCGGATTGTGTTCCCCTGATTCAGTCGAATGTTATACGGAATTTCCTTACTGGTCTCTTCCTTTGATCGATTCTGACTTTTGTTGTCACTTTCATTCTAATCTGAGACTACTTCAAACACAATAACATTCTTTTTCTCCCATCTCGTACAATGGAATCCATTGTTTTTACGGTTCAAGATTTTTTTTGTCTTACACAGGGGGTGTAAGACAAGCTACACGCATTATTTCCGCCAATATTATTTCATAACATATAGACTTGGCTAAGTATACATGAATCGAAAAGTATACAATTTAATACAAGTTTATAAAGAAATTGAAGGCAATTGAAAGACAAACTTTGAATAGAAACACGTCATAAATGCTTAAATCTTTTGCATCGAAATTATCCCAGTCTCAGTCGCATGTTCCATGCATTATGGCGTAAGGAAAAGGTGAGTGATTCACTGATGTTAACAACGGTGATTTCTTTTATTTTTTAAATGCAGAGCGGGAGACAACGGCAGTAGAATACCGAAGGAACAAAGGAGTGAAATTTACAAATGTCGAAGTCCAAAGACATGGCCAAAACGAGAATACAGAAAACAATGACGTTAGACAGTTACAAAGCACAGAAATTGAAATCACAACATTTAAATTAGAGGCTCAGAGACTGAGCCTGTATCGCTCACCTGACAAAATGCTTCTATGCCCTTCATGACCAAAAAAGATGTATTTAACCAATGAGGTCTAATGTTAAGCTGTTCTCCATTGGCACAAGTGTTTTTAGTCTGATCCTATTGAAATGAGTAATCTTTGCAAAGGACCTTCAATACACCATTCCATCACAGTTTAGTTAAATTTGCTTAAATAGTTTCAGAGAAGTTAATAAAAAGTAAAGTTTTCATATACCGCCCTACGATGTTCAACTATGTTCTGCACTGGAGGCCATGTTTTTGTTGGATCGAAATGAAATGAACAAATTTTGTAAAGTACCTTCTGGTTTGAATCTGGGTTGAATTTGCTTCAGTCCTTTCATAGCAGAACATAAAAATGTGATTTTCCAATAGGGTCCAATGTTAAACCATGTTCCGTGCTAGCGGCCATGTTTTTTTGTCAGATCAGAAGGAAATAAGTAATCTTTGTTAAGAACCTTTAGTACACCATTCCTGTAAAGTTTGTTTGTATTTGCTTCAGTGGTTTCAGAGAAGAAGATGAAAATGTGATACTTCCCATAGGGTCCAATATTAAACCTAAATGTTTTTTATCGGATAGGAAAGAAACAAGCAATCTTTGTTAAGGACCTTTATTACATCATTCATGTAAAGTTTGGTTGACTTTGCTTCAGTCGTTTCAGAGCAGAAGTGTGATTTTCCCATAGGGTCCAATGTTAAACCATGTTCCGTGCTGGCGGCCATGTTTTTTGTTGGATCGGAACAAAATGAGCAATCATTGTTAAGAACCTTTAGTACATAATTCTTCTTAAGTTTGGTTGAATTTGCTTCAGTGGTTTCAGAGCAGATGAAAATGTGATTTTTCCCATAGGGTCCAATGTTAAACATAAGTTACGCACTGGCAGCCATTTTATTTTTTGGATCGGAACGAAATGATCAAACTTTGTAACGGACCTTACATACATCATTCCTGTAAAGTTTGGTTGAATTTGCTTCAGTGGTTTCAGAGCGGCAGATGAAAATGTGATTTTTCCCATAGCGTCCAATGGTAAACTTAAGTTCCGCGCTGGCGGCCATGTTTTTTGTCAGATCGGAATTAAATGAGCAAACTTTGTAAAGAACCTTCCATACATCATTTCTGTAAAGTTTGGTTGAATTTGCTTCAGATGTTTCAGAACAGAAGATAAAAATGTGATTTTCCCATAGGGTCAAATGTTAAACCATGTTCCGTGCTGGCGGCCATGTTCTTTGTCGGATTGGAACAAAATGAGCAATCATTGTTAAGGACCTTTAGTACATCATTCCTGTAAAGTTTGGTTGAATTTGCTTCAGTAGTTTCAGAGGAGAAGATGAAAATGTGAAAAGTTTAACGGACGGACGACGGACGCCAAGTGATGGCATTAGCTCACACTGACCCTTTGGGTCAGGTGAGCTAAAAAGGCATTCACAGTGTGAACACAAATGAAACTGAGAGTGACATCAGGTGCAGTGCACCGGAAGGGTAAGCATGTCCTGCTCTGTTAAGAGCACCCGTCACACGTTGAGTGAGCCAATCTAGGAAAATATCAAAGTCGGTAGTCAAATCTGGGAAGACGTGAATCTAGTTGAAAATGTCCACTTTCACGTCATATCTTTCAATGATGTTATGGTGACGGCAATATAATTTCTTGGGGGATGAACCTAACATAGGTTGAACAAAGTCCTGACTAAGCAGCTTTTGGGACTGTTTTTGCTCTGTTACCGCTACACGCTCGACAGTAACGAATCAACTGTGAAATGTACACCCCATAGGCTGGAGAGGTATGTATATTGCTACTCAGAAAGAGAAAGTTTAGAATTGGGAAATTAAAATCATCACGCTTGTCATATAGCTTAGATTTCAAAACGTCTATCTTCGTCAATATACAATAAAAGATCCAGGTACGAAGCTGAAGTAGGTGTTTCAGTTGTTTCTTTAAATTTCAAGCTCATTGAATTAGATCTGATGTAAATACTCCTTAAATTTAGGATTATTAAGAGAAAGTAAATCGTCTATGTAGCGGAAACAAACACCAGTGAGAGTGCAAGACAAGAAATAAAAAATCTCGGGTCAACATTTCTATTTTCTCACATTTGAGACAAGCCAGTACCTATTTTTAGCCGTTTGAGATATCCTTGACTCAACCCACGGGTGAGATAAGAATTTCACGTCAGGAAAAACATTATGACGTTATCGACGTCTTAGTAAGTTGCTTAGACGTGGCGGACGTCAACTATAGTCTGGTTGTACATTTTGGTTCTGGTTGTACATCTATCAGCTTTTACACGTTTTATGGTTCATAGACTTCCAAATGTTTTGGTTTAATCTGCACTGATGAGACATAAGTTGTCGAAATGCGCATATGCAGAAAATAAATTAACAGTAACTTCGGTATTTTGCTATTTGTTTATAACTGTGAGAAAAACAATCAAACACCATTGAAAATGCAAGATTTAGAAATCTCAGACACCCTCGGGTAAGATTTCAATGGTTCTCTGACTCGGCAAGCCTCGTCAGAGAAATATTGTAATCTTCATACAAGTACTTGTAATCTTACCCTTAGGTGTATGAGATTTTTCTTTCTGGTACTCACCCTGGTGTATTATAGATTCATATATATTCCGTTATTACAAGAGACCGATTAACAGTTCATGCAGACTACAAAAGTTCAGTTTTGTAGATTACATCGACATCATTTACCCATAAGAACTGAAACTTAATTAAGTTAACAATGATTCCAAATATTTCCCGTTTATATCATCTTTGACGATGGTAAAATAAAAACTAAAATTTACCATAAAAGGGATGATTAACATATCATTATTACTAATTTCCCATTTCTTGACGGCGAGGATCCTCTAGCTCCATTCTACGGGGTTTATATTTCTGAACTGGTACGATTCGCACGCGTTTGTTCTACTCCCGACGTCTTTAATGAACGTAACCTTACCATCACACATCACATCCAAACTACATTTAAAAATTGTCATAGAAGATATGAACATTTGATATCAATATATAATGTCACTCGCAAACAGCTTATTATTTAGGGCGTTTATCATCCTTGATTTCACGTAAATGTTGTTAAAAATGCCAGAAATCATTAAAAATCCAGAAAAAACAATTCCGTAATAGGAAATATTTTACATGTACCCGTTAACTTGCCTTTTGGGTCCCAATACCTGAGAGTTTTACACGCATACTCCTTACTGATACTGCCGATGTCTAATGTAATACATAATGATTCTCTGCCAAACCTCTCTGGAGGGTTTGAGGTTTGATTCTTCTTCCGTAGTGCAACAGTAAGTTGTTTCATCACTTGACAATTCACGGTAAAAAGGAGATCATTTGGGCAAATGCTACACGAATGAACTATTATTTATTCCATAAAAGCCTGTATGAGAGCAATTAAACTTATTCCCCAAATATATCAAAATATTGACTGAGTACAACCTGGATTCATATAATATTAAATACTTTCTTTAGTTTCTCAATATCGTTATATTTCTTCCATTAGGGCATTAACAGTGTCGTATTTAGCAAATTAGTCAAAAAAGTATGGTCACTTTCCCATGAACTAATTTCCTTCAGCTTACTAAACTTGCAAATTCATTAAATCTTCTAAAAAACAGGTAATTTTTATATAACTCTTATAATAATGCCAAACAAATGCATTTTCATACGTTAATGGGACATTTTCAGTCATTTAACTTCCAATTTTGACATTTTATTGACAATTTGTGTAGCATTTCGTTAAAATCCATTGTTCAGCACCTTCTGAACCAAACTAAAGGCCAATACAAAGGGCAATCATTTCTTCAGTTGGTACTAATTGGTGGCCTTTGCGAACCAAACCCATCTTTTAGCAATGTAAAATGGCTTTAATGGACATTAAATGTAATTACAGACATGTTCGACTGCTTTTGTTTCCAAAAACTTGCAAGTGTAGCATATACTACTTTTATTTCTAGGAAGAACACGCACTAGAGACCACATTTATGACTTTCGAGAACATTTGATCCATTTTGAAAATGGCCCTGCAAAGGAACAAGTTTCGCTGCTAAATATCCCCCTTTCTTTCTAAATACAAGTTAGAAATATTCCTTCCTGTAAATATAATCTACGGTTAATGTTTTAAAGAAGGCAACCTCTTTGTACTTTTATTCTCATTCAAAAGTATAATAATCCGTTGAAGCAGTTGAATTAGTTTCGGATATTGTTGTGAATATTTGTTTAATCATTTTTTTTTTAATTAACGAGAAAGATTTTAATTGATTAATATTGAAATGTGCTATCCGTAAGAAAATTTGCTGTAATTCAATTTCAAAGTCAGTGTATTGAAAAATTTCGGGGTGGTCAAGGGCAATTATTCTGAAACCAAAGATTTTTTTCACCCTTTCCTGGTGATTGTCGAAGATGATTGCCATAATTACAACTATGTAGTAAATATTAGGGGCCTTTTCGCTCATTTTAAGTGGAAAAATTAAAACTACAGAATGCAAATATAGACAAAAGGATAAAAATTAGGAGTTCACTAATACAAATGTTGTCTTTAAAACTTTTTGGACAATGTAAATCCACTCTCATTAAGCCCGGTAATGATTAGGTACAGGTAAATGTTCAAATATACAAAAACCGTACCTAAACATTATCCTGAACCGGGACAAAACGTTACCCAATGTTACTAAAGGAATTGATTTCCCAAATGGCCATACAACTATTTTTCTCGATCGGGCTAAACATTTTTTTTCAACCGGACTAGGCCAATTATAACTCTTCTTACCTAAACTGTTCGCCTAGAACTCAGCTTAATAGGGGTGAAATGTGATCGTGGTGTCCTCATAAAATAATTTTTATTGATTATCTCCATATTAACATCATACTTATTTTCCAACAGAATATATGATAATGAAGTTTGTCCATTAGGTCAAACGTAAAAAAAAAAAAAAAAAAAAAAAAAAAAAAAAAAAAAAAAAAAAAAAAAATCGTTTAGGTTCCCCGATTCCAACATTATCAAAATAAGTATTCTACTCCGAGAAATTTTTAGGTATAAGACATTCATTCTTTCTTGCAACCTTTTTATGAAAATACACAACGAAAAGCAAAAAGTGATTTGAGGAAAACGTTTATTATCAAAGGCCATGATAAATCATTACATTTTTTATACCCCCGCTTTATCGAATGATCATGGTGTCATGCAGTCCATCTATCCGACCGTTCGTTCGTCCGTCCACCATAAAAGTACGCATTTTGAGGCGACAACCCCTCCAAGACCGCTAAGTGAAATTCAACGAAAATTCACAGAATGTTCAGTGCATCAGTTATTTGAAAATTTGATTTTACTTTATTTGTTTTTGAATTTTTTACTTCTGGAATCAAATTAGGAAGCATGGGTATATATAATCGAGCTTTGGTCACAATTTTCAAGTTTTTATTAGAACGGTTACATAAAGAATTTATATATTTATTGTATGCTGTTCATATAAAACAAACAAAATATAATTGTTTTTAATAAAAGAACAAATCTTTAATGTACTTTTAAACTTATCCCCGCATCTAATCACAGTGTGACGGGTGCTGTTAACAGAGCAGGACATGCTTACCCTTCCGGAGCACCTGATGTCACTCAGTTTTACTGGAGTTCACACTGTTAGTGCCTTTGTTCTGAATTTTGTAATTTCTGTTCACACTGTGAGTGCCTTTGTTCTGAATTTTGTAATTTCTGTTTCTGTGCTTTGTATCTGTCTAGCGTCATTGTTTCTTGTGTCTAACGTCATTGTTTTCTGTGCTCTCGTTTTGGTCGTGTCTTTGGACTTCGATTTTTGTAAATTTCACTCCTTTGTTCCTTCGGTATTCTACTGTCGTTGTTTCATTCTTATACTTATTTTTGACACTTAAAGATTGAGATTGCTCATTCATTACCTAATGTTGGTTTCTCATTTAGATCCTATTGGTTATATGTTCTTTTTTTAGCTTTGAATTGATCAGACATAAGGCCATACAAAATAAATTAATTGGTTTTCAGACGATTTTTCCTTGAAA
>MJUU01003894.1:0-19810 GCA_002080025.1 Modiolus philippinarum | reverse complement strand
GGGGGGGTGATTTTTTTTATCTTAAATAGATGAGACATCTTTTTGCATTGTAAAAACCACCAAAAATATAGCGGAGGAGGTGATTTTTGATTTTATTTTTATTGAAACGACAATAATAGGGTTAATGAGGTTTTTTTTTTAATCCTCAAACTAGATGAAGGAGGGACTGAGAAGCAGTATATTAATTTTACAGGGCCTAAGTTGTCGAAATGGACAGCTTTTTGTGCTTTTCCTGTGTAATTTTTTAGCAGATTGTCGCATGTAATAATAATTTTCAGTCATCGTAGGTGTTTCCCGTTATCCATTTTTTTTGCATAAAAGAAACTGAATCAACAGTAAATTCAGTATTTAGTTATTTAATTTAAATTTGAAAGTAATTACATATGGACATAGAAAATTAAATAGGAAGTTAATACCCACGAGACAGCTGAAGGTAAGTTCATAATAAGTTATCAACACATATTGTCCAATAATGGTCCACACTTACTCTATTATTTATGAATTTGTTATTGATTATGCATCTTGTAAGCGTACGTTTGAAAGAATTTTAATCTTCCATCTTTAAATAGAAGCAAATATCATTAGCTCAGGATTTGGATTTTATCTGCTATTCGGTTACACTGTAAATAAATATCGAAGCACGTCATTAGATTTTTTCCTAATATAAAGAAATGGATATGATTTATGGAATTAAAGAACATAACACCACCGACTTTTGCCCAAATGGAAGTGATATTTACGAGACACTATTTCCTGTTTCCTGGAAGGATCATTTTGGAGCTGTCCTTGCGTACGCTGTAGTTTTGTTAAATTCCCTAACCTTATATATGTTTTGGAAAGCCAGAAACGTAATGATATCTCCTGTTACCTGCCTGTTACTTGTTCTTGCCGTGTCTGACAGTATGGCAGCACTGTGCAGTTTCATACCATTTCACCTTGGAATTCTGTTAAATTTGATACATAAAGAGAAACCATTAATACAATATAGCTACTGCCTTCCATACTCCTTGGTAAATGATTTGTTCTTCTTTATATTTCACGACTTGTCAGTTTTGATAACCGTAGCGGTTGGTCTTGTGAAAGTTCTAGTGCTAAAGTTCCCGATTTACTGTAACAGATCATTAACGAAGCGGAAAGTTCTCGCAGTTACGGCAATGTTTGTTCCTGTTGTCATTACAGGAGAGTTAGTCTTTTCATTTGAATATGATTTTGTTCCTAGCAACAATGGATGGTGCTGTAAATACTCCGAAGAAACCGGTTATCTGAAAGATTTACAGGGAATAGGAATGTGGATTATAGCCGTTTTCTACATGACCTCTATTATTTCCATGATAGGATCAACATCATTTATTGTAGCAAAACTTACGAGCCAGCGTTTCAGTCGTTTGGATAAGAATTCAGTGATTCACGAATCAAAAGAAGTTCGCAAAAACAAAAATCAATCTGCTATCATGTTAGTGCTTGTAACTATGATTTTCATTATGGCAGATTTTTTAGAACTTCTTGCCCTATTTTCAATGGTTCTAACAGAACATTATGAGGTTGAAACTTTGTTTACACAGGACTGGTTTTTGCAACTGTTCTCTTGGCAGCGTTGTATTGCCGAAATCGGATATGCTTCAAATTTTTTCATCTATCTTTTTGTTTCACAACATTTGAGAGACGTTTTGAAATCTATAGCATGCAAAAATTGAAAAAAAACTATTCGAAAGTATTTTTTAATTAATGCCTTCGGGGACTTTTGATAGATAAGTTAACAATATATCATGCAGCTAATATTTCCAGATAAGTAAGTAAACTAAATAATGGGCGATATATGTCATGCTGTTTATATACGAGGGGCGGGCATGGGAATGTCTTTCTCCCGCCTCTTCACTCCTTTTCTACAGCCCAATCTCTTCTTTATCCCTCAACCTCTCTTTTCTGTCGGTCTCCTTATCATGTTCCTTTTTTGCTTTGTTCAATACCCGTTTATAGTTTCTCATACCACTGGCTTTCTCCTACGTAAACCCTTCTCGCTTTTCTCCAATGAACAAATAAAAGGATATGGAGTAAATGCACATGGGACGAATCCCTATAAATGCACGGTAAGATTTAGCAAAAAGAACAAGGCTTTCATCTTGAAGTCACCATAAGGCATTGAACAATGGCCAAACACTCCTACCCCATTGCAAGTTGAAGTCGGCTCCTAGAAACGGTTTGAGCGGAATTAACTTGCTAAATGTTGAACAACGTTACATCCATGTATCCACTTTGTCATGGATGCAGGGTCGTCAACAAGCATAACATATCGGGCAAAGTACTTTAAACACTGTCATCCGTTCCCAAGTCTCCCTTTACCCTGTCCACTTTTGAATTATATGTGAAGATGTTGATGATAGTAAAGGGAGAATTTTCTACAGTTTTTTCAAGTTGCTATCAACGCAATCCTTAAGAAATATTTGTACCATGATAATCTAAAAATGACTATTTCATTAAATCACTGCTTTTAACATGTACCTAGAGTTTTGATGTGTCCACTTTGTCAACTACATAACAATAAAAACAATGTTTAAAAAAAAACATATAGAACAATCAACAACACATATAAAATTTAATTTTGTTCCATTGAGACAGTAATAGTTTATGACAGTATAATTTGAATACCCGATGATGTCAATCGTAGATTTGAAGGTCCAAAGCGCATTTTACTGGCAACGAGTAGCGGAGCCTGTAAAGGGACATTTTCGATCGTCAAATCAAGATTGATGCCCTCAGGTATTACAATAATTTACTGTTATTTCGATTCTTATGCAATCAAACAACTTCTAATCATTTTTCTTATTTATTTGTACGCGACTGGGAAACCAGGCCAACAAGGAAACTATTTTGTCCAAGGTATGTGGATAGTCCTTTGGCCAATCAAAACTATTTTTTCCAAGGTATGTGGATAGTCTGTTAACCAATCAAATCATTTGGTCCATAAAATGTTGCATTAGAATCTTGTTTTTGATGAAAAATGTTTATTCGATGTGCAAAATTCTTCAGAGGTTTTAATTTGTATAAGGAAAACTTAATTACAAAACCTTGCTTACATACGATTATAATTGAAATAAAAGGAACAACAGGAAACTGCAACGGCAGAGCTATCACGGACGGTGATCCATTAACGGCACTGAGTCTTCATGTTTAATAGTGTAATTAAAAAGTAATTTTCATATTAACCCTGTAGTGTTCAAGTACATTCATAATGAGTTGAGGTAACCTGTTTTAGCCCGAAATACAGATGAAGGCAAATACGGATGATCGAACTAAATACGGCTGTACAAAGACTTGCACACATAACCTCTCAAAAAGTTAACTCGGTCCTGAAGATCATTTGGACTAGGACAGAGCGGCATCAGGCTTGCTCTGGAACTAATCTTAAGTCTGATTCAAGGTTCGGTCGTAGTAGCTGCAACGGGGTAACTGACCGGTAATATTCAAATATTTATACCATAGTGTTATATTGTTTGTTAAAGAAAGGCATTTGACTCTGTTTGGTGGCTTGGACTTTGGGAAAAACTACGGTTTAAAATTTCAAGGCTATAATTGGCCTTTTATTTAGTTTGCAGTCAAAGACTGGTTTCAAGAGTACTGTGAAACTATTCATGTCCGAATTAATATAAAAAAATGGCTATGCTTAAAAATTCGAATATGAATCCATGAACAAAAGAGAAAATACATGGACGCAGCGTTGCTCCACATTTAGCAATAAATTCCGCTGTAACCGGCGAACTTACTATGAGGTATGAACATAACTCATTTCTGATGGCATCATGGCGACTTCAAGATGAAGAACAACAATAAACGCGTTGTTCAATTTGTTGGTTTTCTCATGTATTTGTAGAGACTTTTTCTCATGTGCATTTACACCATATCCTTTCATTGTCAATAACACATCGAAAATGACGAAAATAGTATTCTCAGTACTAAAATGTACGACTAAAGGGGAGATTTTCAATTCAAAATTATCAATTTCACGAACACTGACAGTAACAGTACAACTTTTACCGACGGAGTGTATGTTTCACAGTTGACTTTATACGCGAGAGCTAGCACAAAGACATTCTCATTAGACATGCATTGTAGTGATATCTCCGCGACCGCCTTATCAGTCAAGGTTTCAAATATTTTTGTCTCATACGAACATGGTAAAAACTCCTTAATTGGTATTGGTCTCTTTCAGTAAAAATGTTGTTTCGGTTCGAACTGTTATGCGAGAGTTCTTTTTACTTGATGCTTGGATGAACCTTACTTTTTACTGTCAGCTACCTTTAAATTGCCGGACACCACCTTTGCGCCCCTTAAAACCGGTTCAACCCACCATTGCCTTTCACATACCAGGACAGGACCACTGCGGTTGACAGTATTTCCGGTGGTTTTGCGCCTGCTTTGTATATCTGCCTTTTGGACTCTGGAATTTGACAAATTTGATCTGTAATTTTGTTATAAACCAGATCATCTAAACTGATTTTGATTGATTGCTTATTATTGTATTATTACATCTCTAAATAGGCTTGTCCTGCATTTATAAAGATACAGATAATGGTTTTATTTTGAGGGTATTCAGAGGAAATCTTCTGAGTTGTCTTTTTTTACATGTATTAGTGATTAATAAACCAAATTAAAGAAGATTGATTGATAAGTAAAGAGTTTAACGTCAAATGAGCAATATTTCAGCTATATCAGGACGAGAACAAGTTAAACAATTCGAAAAAATTGTAAGTAAAAGAGAAAAAAATAAAGGAGGAAGGGACAACCGGGGCAACGACTTTTGATTGCCCCTGGAAGATGGTAGAAATTGGTAGGGGCAGGACATTTAGCCTTCTATACAACACCAGAAGCGTCTGCTCTCTTTAGAGAGATATAGAGGGTCTTTATACTGCATGGAGCGTGGTGTTTCTCCACACAGTTTGGCTACAATGGTTCCCAGCCAGGCTTTCCGTATTATGACCTGACTGCCCCGCAAAAACAAGGCATTCCACTGTCCACCACCTAGGGACACTCCCGGTAGCTCTGTAGCCAAAGCCCCTGAAAACCGATTCAGGTGCCGGGAAATTAAAGAAGAACAAACGTTAATATATGTGAGAAATACATAGAAAATAGAGCGGAAGTAAACCAGTATGGCAACATTATTTATACAGGACAGCTGCCCCGCATTAGTTCATCTATACACAGATGCCCTGTTTTTATTTCTTTACTTCATTTCCTTTACTTGTAGGAGGCCAAGTTTTTACAACGGTTTACACTAAGAAAACCAAAACATTTAGCCCAGGCCTTTAATTTCAGCTTCCGCTACGATGTACTTTCTTTTAATAATCCTAAATTTAAGGAGTATTTACATCAGATCTATCTCAATGAAATTAAAGAAACAACCGAAACACCTATTTCAGCTTCGTACCTAGATCTTTTATTGTATATTGACGAAGATGAACATTTGAAATCTAAGTTATATGACAAGCGTGATGATTATAATTTCCCAATTGTGAACTTTCCCTTTTTAGCAGCAATATACCTACCTCTCCAGTCTATGGCGTGTACATTTCACAGTTGATTCGCTACTGTCGAGCGTGCAGCTTGTACAGTAATTTTTTAACAGAGCAAAAACGCTGTCCCAAAAGCCGCTTAGTCAGGGATTTGTTCAACCTACGTTAATTTCATTCCTCAAGAAACCCTATGGCCGTCACCATAACACAATTGAAAGATATGACGTGTCATTATCCCAGATGAAAGTGGACATTTTCAGCTTGATTCACGTCTTTCCCGGATTTGACTACCGACTTTGACATTTTCCTGGATTAATTCACTCACAGTTTGACGGGTGCCATTAACAGATCAGGACATGCTTACTCTTCCGGAGCACCTGATGTCACTCCCAGTTTCACTGAAGTTCACACTGTGAGTGCCTTTGTTTTCAATGTTGTGATTTTTACTTCATTGCTTTGTATCCGTCTAACGTCATTGATTTCTGTGTCATCGTCATTGTTTTCTGTGTCAAACGTCATTGTTTTCTGTATCTAACGTCATTGTTTTCTGTGTTCCCCTTTTTGCCATGTCTTTGGACTTCGATTTTTGTTAATTCCACTCCATTGTTCCTTCGGTATTCTACTGCCGTTGTTACAAGGTATTTGTCCAGTTGCAAAAACGCGCGGTTATATGGCAAATGCGTAATTTTTTAAAATTATTGTTGTGATCGATATGGTTCTTTAATCACACCATGGAAACACTAATTAATTGAAAAACGTTGAGCAACAGAAATTTTAATATTTCATCTATTTTGTAATGGCCTATGTTTTTTTTCTCGTCTATTCAAATCTTCTAAACCATATTTCATTGGGAATAAGTGATCAAGTTAATACATAGTTTTCTTAGGAGGTATATATTTATTCAATAGGTCAGAAATCAAGCCATTTCTACTTACTTGTATTCTATTAAGCCTTTCCCGTTTTGTAATAATAATTGAACAAGTAGAAACGATTCGTCCACGCGGACTTTTGTTTTTACTTATTTCATGTATCACTTATCTCTCAAATTTCTCTTGGGCAACATTTCATGTTCTCCGACTCCCATATATGATCACAAATGGACCCTGCGGTCATATGCAAATAATTATCATCAACAATTAATTGATTTTCATCAAGTATTTAATATTAAATATTATCATCTTTGACATGTAGCCAACATTGTGATGTCACAACTTTTCTCGAAATCGCGCCAACATTTCTCTATTTCCTGAGCGGGGAAATATTTTACATGGGACTATTAAAGAGGTCCTTTTTCCCGCTTTACGGACTTTGAATTGTTGGCGGTTCCTGCGTTATACAAGCCTGAAATCCTTTCCTGTATTCATATGCACTTTTTGCCATAATTCAGTTTCCGTATTAGTTAACCAGTCCTATTCTGAATCCCATTTATACCAAATTAAGACTCATTAAACACCTTAAAAATTGCCTTTATAAATTGAGTTTTATAATACTTTTGTTTTAACAATGTTAAGATATTGAGTAAGTGCACAAGAGACAAAGTCTCTACAAGTACATCAATAAACCAAGCAATTAAAAAAATGATAAGCAATTATTCATTAATAGCAAAATGATTGATCTGTTGCACTGAGTGAAACGAATCTATATTTCGTAAAATTTTTAACCCGAGATATCACGTGATATATGAAAGAATCTGGACGCGAGTTGGACGAATAGGGTTCTCGTCATCCGTCACATTTCGCATCAATTGACGGGTTGGGCGAATAACAAGTCGTCACGTCAATTAACGGATCGGTGACTGCTTCCGGACGAACGGATGACGGGTGACTGATCGTTTTTTCTGTAAGGGCTACGTTGCACAGTACTGTAAATAAGAACTTATCCGTCAGTCAAAAAAAGAATACATTGTAGTCCGAAGGAGGGATTGCATCATGCGATTTAGAGAATATTTCTTTATCAACGCTACAAGAAACAAAAACTTCACAGAAGTAAGACATAGAAAAAAAGGACCACCAATAAAGATGAGTACCACAAAACCATGAGTGGGATTAGATGCACCACTTTAATAAGCACCTCCTGTTTTTTTATTAAACACTAGACGTGTTGAACATGTCAGTTCCAGTAATTTAGTCAAATCCACTAGAGGAAAAACGAATTTGACCTATGAAAGGGCAAAAATTGTTGTCATCTGAGAAAGAATATCACAACGCCGTTCATAAGATAATGATGTCGACCATAAACTTTCAAGAGGTAGAATATACATATACCCTTGTTTATGAAGCAAATTCGCGAGAAAGTGGGCTTTGTCAAGGAATTCACTGTATTAACCACAGACTGTTCCTTTTCTTTTAACCAAATATCAGAAGAGGTGTATTTTTTTCAATAATGTCACACATTGGTAATTAGATTGGATACATATGACATCGTGAAATCGGTACTGCTTACTTCAACATCTCCGTATCGCTTTTTGATAAGTTATAATCTCGAAGGTAGGAAATACATAATGAATAATGTCCTATTTATAATGCCACAGAAGTTCAACGCAGGTGTATTTATTGTATTTGATTTTTTGACTAATTACATAGTCAAAGTAGAAATCAATTACAATACCGAAAAATCGCCGATTGTATTTTTTAAATAAAAACTGATTATGATTTTCTTATAAATATTTCCTTCTTTTTTTGTTAAAAGAGATATTCCATAGTTATGCTACAAGGAAGCCTATTGTGAGGAAACATTTCAGAAAAAATCAATGTCAAGATGATATCTTCCCAATGATATTAATATATAGTATCAATTTATCGGCTTCAAATTACCTCTACTAAATTTTGGGATACGTACAAAAGTTATAAATGTACTATATAAAGATGGCAATCTCAACAATTCAAAACGTTTATTCCTTAAGGTTTTTATAACCTGTCGTAGTTTATATGGGTAGACATGTCTCGACAATACGGGACTTCCGAGATAGGAACTCTCGTGTAATTGAAGGTGGAAACAATCGATCGATACAAGTAAGAAGGAATACTGGATTTCAAACCTAATGAAATAAATGTATACCACATGAAAAACAAACCATTTATGCATTTATAATTTTTCCATAATGACAATTCTTTAACTAAATTTTAATTGATTGATACATTGAATATTGTTTAACGTCTACTGAGCAAAATTTCAGCCATATCAAGACGTGAACAAGTTTGTAAATACATAATCACTTAGGGGTGGATTGATTGGTTGAATATTGTTTAACGTCTACTCAGCAATATTTCAGCTATACGAAGACGAGAACAATTTTGTTATTAAATAATCACTTTTGGGTATGGAAAATGCCAAGGGACGGGAAATTCTGACTGCCACTGGAAAAGTAGGGGGACATCGAAAGGGGCGGGGAACTTAGCAATGTAGCCATCCACCTACGGACCACTCAAAAAAAGCTTACAAGGGTTCTTTAACGTGCAGGAAGCGTGGCATTTCTTTCAACACGTGGACCTGAGTTTACATCCAATCCGAAAGATGGGTTATATATTTATTCATCCCGCAAAACCACAGACATCAAGTTTTGGAGGGGTTGTACCCCGCAGTCTGGAATATTGGGTCCTGTTTCTTTATCCCGGGGTTCCCTCGGGGTCAGCCCCGTAAAGAAGGGGTCATACCCCACAAGCCGGAGATACTAGGTCCTATTTCTATAACCCCTGGGTTCCCATGGGGGGATTTTAATTTACGAAAAACAATCAACCTGAAGCGCTACAAATCGATTAAATATAGATCAGTAATTCTCTCTCAATGTATTGATGTATTTTGATTTTTTTGTAAAAAAAAAAGATCTGTTTCCGGAGAGAACACGATTCCAAATTGAACCCCCGTATTGGTTAATATATGCATCATAAATCTATAAGACATCATATTTTTAAAAAAATTAATTGGTTGTTACTTCAGCACTATTTGTTGTGAATAGATATTATATATAAATATATATTACACAAATTTGAAGGATGTTTATATATCAAATTACTGATTCGATATTTTCATTTATTTGTGTGCAAGTCTGATGTTTAAGGGCATCTTGCATTTCTCATGGCAAGATTTTTTTAATAACAATCCGGTATTCAAAACACATGAAACACATTCTGGAAAGTTAACAAAATATAAATTGAAGCCAACCATTTGGTTAATACTATCGCTTTAACATAAAACATTTATGATCATTAATTTGTGTGTTGTGATTTTTTTTCAAAATGGTATCAGCTACATTTATCAATCTTTATAGTTTATAATCGGTTAACCATTTCAAAGTAAGTAACTATTTACAGATTTTTGCAATATTAAGGAGATAACTGTATTGTATTTGAAGATTTGGAGGCATCAATTGGGGATTTGATGGTCGCAAATTGAGTTTACTGGCGACGCAATAGCCTACTGTGTTAATTACACATAAGAGCCTTTTGTACACGCTTTGCAAAGAACTCGCATTTAGACAATGTCTGCGTTCATGAAGCCATAAAACGTACCTTTATTCCGAGGAATATTTCAAGATTTTGCTTTAAATTGTGCATGTAAAAAGGGAAAAACAAGAAAACATCTAAAATTACCATCACATGCAACAATCTGCCTGAGAACTACAGAGGAAAAACATAAACAAGACAAAAGACGAACGTAAACAACGACAAGAACACAGGACAGTCGGACTTGGTACTGGCAATAGCAAAAGCCAGAGGTAGGGTTGAACCGGTTTATGGCTATCCAAATCTCCCCTTTAACGGTCCCGTTTCCCTAAAGTTAAATAAACATACGTGTGCATCTGATTTCCCTATTTTGATAGATGTATTTGGTTTTTAATAGCCTTTTCTGAATATTCAAAAATGACTTTTTTTAAATGACCAAACTTTCACTTTTAAACATAAGTGCATATTTTCTTTTTACACAAAGTGTCGTCTTTCTTCAACTTATTCACAGGTAAATCAATACATTAAAAATGGGCATCATATGAAAAGTCATTATATTTTTTTCTATATCTAATACAACTTTAGGAGATGTTAATTTCACAGATCAGAACACATCGATAAAAGTGTCGTTCCATTGCTAGGCTTAGCTAGGTATTTGTAGAGAATTTTGTCTCATGTGCATTTACTCCATATTCCTACTGTGTTAATTAATGAAATTTACCCTTAAACCAAACAAAATATATCAAAATTATTACCGACAGTAGTATATAAACGTTCCAACCAATCGATTTTGATGTAAGCATGAGTTCAATCATTATGTACATTTTGTAAAACCTTAAATTAATTAAAGAAAACGAAATACATGATGCATATCTTCAACATATACTGAAGCATTTCTCCAACGTTGGTTGAAAAATATAAAGCCGTTGAGGAGGAGTTGCAAATAACAGACTTGTTCCTTTACTTGTTTTTTACCATGTATTTGTAGAGACTTTTTCTCATGTGCATTTACTCCATATCCTTTTATTCACCATTTACGACTGGAGTTTGTCTCTCCTGCAGTATGGAGTCCGTAAAACGATTCCCCGTGCGAGAGATTTATGCTCTCTATATTTTTTAGTTATTGTGTACTTGTGCGTGAAAGAATTTCTCATATGGATATACTATTGATACTTTCAGATTTTGGCAATTATTTTTGTAATTTTCGAAATGTACACTGGATGAATTGATTGATTTACTGAAAAAAAAGTCTCATTAAACTTGAAGTTTCAAATTTATTGTACATTAAATGCATATTAAATATATAGTTTAAGTAGCAGTTTGTAAATGGAAGTAAACTAGAAATTTATCAACTTTTTCTTGCATTTAATATAAATTTTACTTGAAGTTTAAATGGTGAAGTAAATTAAGCTTAAATTCATGAATTTATTTGTCTAAATAAATGTAGTTAAAACCAGCTTTAAATTAAAGATTTATTTAGAGAATAAACTTAATGTATTCTTATAAACTACAAATTAAATTTGAGTTTAATGCTATTTCAGTAAATCAAACTTTTCATGTAGTGGTAATCCAGACCACCTGTTTTAAGTGCCCACATCTCACTATTTTATAACGCCAAGTTCTCTTACATTCGACTTGATGAGTGCCCTGTGTTTGTCTCTATGTTGTAGTTGTCCACTAGCTTAAGACACTAGTGCTTTTGTCGGGCAAAGGATGACAGTGATTGTAAGAGCACTTTGCCAGTTTAATTGATGTTTGTTGACATTCCCGCACCCATGACCAAGAAAGACATGGATGTAGCGTTGCTCGACAATTAGCAAAGAATTTCGCTTAAACCGATGCTAGGGGGCGTCTTGAACTTACTATGAGGTATGAGCAAAGCTCATTGTTGAAGGCCTCATGGTGACTTCAAGATGAAGAACAACAATAAAAGCGTTGTTCCTTTGCTTGTTTTTTACCATGTATTTGTAGAGGCTTTGTCACATGTGCATTTACTGCATATCCTTTTATTCACCATTTACCCTCAAGACTCCAAAAAGCTAAAATGACACAGTCCAAAAACAGCGTAAAATCGGTAAAAATTAAAAGTAAAGAAAAACAAAATGAATGGTGCACATTTTCGACACATACTGAAGTATACCTGCAAGTTTGGTTGAAAAGGGCCAAGCGGTTTAGGAGATGCGGTTAATGCTACAAATTTTTGAGCCATACAGACGGACAGACAGACGCAAGACGACGGATAGTGATCTCTATGTGTCGATCCTGCACCAGGTGCAAGCGGCACAAAAATGTATCTAGGATCCAGACTGTAACACAAACTGTAACCTAAGTCACTCGTGCATGAGATGTAGCTCAAAGTGACCTTACTTGTACTTAACGCTTCATTACTTTACAAGATGCAGACAAAACATTATTGCTTTACGAGTTGTGGTATCCCTGATTTGAAATGTTACAAAAAATTAAATTAAGTAACTCATGAATGAGGTGTAGGTAAAGATGACCGAACTTTTATCTGGAGCTTCATAACTTTCAAGACCTATCTACATACAAAATTATATTATTCATCTACAAGTTGTAGTATCCCTGATCTGAACTCTTACAAAAAATTTAACCTAAGTCATCCATGCATGTAATATGGGTCAAAGTGACCTAATTTTTGATCTGCAGCATCGTAACTTTACAAGACGCATCTACATACAAAATATTATTCCTCTGCAAATTGTAGTATCTGAGATCTTCAGTCTTACAAAAACTTTAACCTGAGTTACTCATGCATGAAATGTAAGTAAAATCAACATATTTCTATCGAAACGCTATATCCTATACCCAACTACGCAGGGAAAAGGGATACCAGTAATCAAATATATATATCCACTACTTTGTCATTTCATTACTTAAATAGGGTTATTAAATTTTAAACATTTCATTTTGAATTTATACCTGTTAATTATTCACACTCCAAGGTTTCATAGCAACAGGGATATAATATCTATAGTCCCAGATTGCAATCATCAAAATGAACATCAAATATTATGTTCTTAGGTATTGACATTATCTTACCAAACTTCAAGTTCCCTTCATTGATATTTTTATTTACCCATATTTATTTTGTAGATTTTTTTTTATTTCAAATTAATACTATTGAAGGCAAAAATGGGTGCTAATATTAATAATTGACACTTACTATTGATATCGGCACAAAATTGATTTTTGAATTTGCCGCCTATATTTACTTTAAATTGGAGATAACTCACTATGGAAAATACCAGAGAGTTCCGAAGGTTTACAAAACGAATGGCGATTCCTTTAAGTTGTGCCTTGCCGAGTTGGATTCTTAATTGCCTTTTGGAAATTTGCAAACCCTTCTTTTAAAATGGGGTCCTAAACCATATAGCAATACAAACGTATGGTGTATGGCTGCAGAAAATTTCGTGCTGGACAGAGTGTAATTATTATTAGAGATGAGAGTAAAATGACCAGCCGTTATTACAAAAAAAATTGTACAAAGTCGTTCATCAAAAAAAGGGACAAGTATTAAGCTAAGTCCAATATATGGACAAACCATCTACTGAAATGTATTACTTGAGCGACCTTACTATGGTACTGTAACAATTTTGGAAAATTTTCGGATATTAACTTAGAGTTAGAATGTTACTAGTAAAAATGACTACTACCTTTCACAACGTCTAAAATACAAAAAATACCGAAGTTTTATAATATAATGTCATAATTATATGATTGTATGATGAGATTAATGTTCATATCTTTTAATTTAACTTCCATGTCCGTACTCTATAACATAATTATGATATTCTTTATTGTTACTGTCGAGTTGTTATTTTTTTTATCAAATACGTAATAAATCATCATGCTTCCTGTTAGAAACTGCATATAAGTGCATGATATACTATTTTGGCATAGTATACCTTCAGCCATGTACTATGCCTGCCAAATGACTTGGAAGGCGGAGCAACAATATTGTCAATCAAATAGTGATTGAAAACTTACTTGTCATAGAAATCAACTTTACTTTTGTAAAATAAAGTTTTACCCCACTTGTGACCATTCATTCATTGAAGAGACATAAGTTGTCGAAATGCGCATATGCAGAAATTAAATTCACAGTAACTTCGGTATTTAGTTATTTGTAACCACTGGGTCGATGCCAGTGCTGGTGGACTGTTAGTCCTCGAGGGTATTCACTAGCCCAGTAGTCAGTACTTCGGTGCTGACCCGAAAGCCGATTATATTTGGAACCTTACAATATCTAAATTTTTGTGACTTTTGTTGAAAACTAAGGAGTATCTCCCTCGTGCAAAGCTCTGTCCTTAGCTGATTTTTGGCTTTATATTTAGATCATATTGGTTATTTGTTCTCTATCAGTTTTTACAGATCTTTGAGTATATGGTCTTGCAAACGATTAAATTTTATCTGCACTGGAGAGACATAAGTTGTCGAAATGCGAAATGTGCAAAAATTAAATTCACAGTAACTTCGGTATTTAGTTATTTGTAACCACTGGGTCGATGCCAGTGCTGGTGGACTGTTGGTCCCCGAGGGTATTCGCCAGCCCAGTAGTCAGTACTTCGGTGCTGACCCGAAAGACGATTATATTTGGAACCTTACAATATCTAAATTTTTGTAAACTTTGTTGAAAACTAAAGAGTATCTCCCTCGGTACATATCTTTGAGTATATGGTCTTCCAAATGTTTAGATTTTATCTGCACTGAAGAGAGATAAGTTGTCGAAATGCGCATATGCAGAAATTAAATTCACAGTAATTTCGGTATTTAGTTATTTGTAACCACTGGGTCGATGCCACTGCTGGTGGACTGTTAGTCCCCGAGGGTATTCACCAGCCCAGTAGTCAGTACTTCGGTGCTGACCCGAAAGCCGATTATATTTGGAACCTGACAATATCTAACTTTTTGTAAATTTTGTTGAAAACTAAGGAGTATCTCCCTCGTGCAAAGCTCTGTCCTTAGCTGATTTTGGCTTTATATTTAGATCATATTGGTTCAGTTTAACATATCTTTGAGTATATGGTCTTCCAAACGTTTAGATTTTATCTGCACTGAAGAGACATAAGTCGAAATGCGCATATGCAGAAATCAAATTCACGGTAACTTCGGTATTTAGGTATTTATTTCTTCCATTTATATCAAGGAATACATGATTTTTTTAGATCCACCTTTCAAAAGTTATTTGCAAATTTACATTACTTTATGCAGTTATTTGAAATATTCGAATTAAACAGACTGTAACTAAGTGAAAAGAACAACTATTTATTAACTAGAAATCGAAATTAAACGGTGAAAATTTATGATAAAGTCAGCATTAAAATGATAATAACATTGTGGTCAGCAATGACTATGCCAAAATAGTGGTCAGTGTTGAATACACATAGTACACTCCCCTTCGGGTTGTGCACTATGGTCTTAACCCTGACCACTATAATAACATAGGCATTGCTTATCATATTACATACATTAATATTACAGCTGCCTCACTTACAATATATCCAGTAGACTTGACTAGCCGAGTACCACGGTGCTAGTTACATGATTGATTGATTGATTAGTTAAGAGTTTAACGTCCAATGAGCAATATTTCAGCTATATCAGAACGAGAACAAGTTAATCAAGTCAAAACATTGTAAGTAAAAGAAGAATGAAATGGAGGAAGGGACAACCGGGGCAACGACTTTTGATTGCCATCGGAAAAGGGGAGAAATGGGTATGGGCAGGAAATTTAGCCTTCTATACGACACCCAGTGCGTCTGCTCTCTTAAAAGAATATAGAAGGGGTCTTTATACTGCATGGAGCGTGGCGTTTCTCCACACAGTTTGGCTACAATGGTTCGCGGTCAGACTTTCCGTATTATGAACTGACTACCCCGCAAAGACAGGGCATTCCCTATCCCTATTCACCACCTGGGGACGCGCCTGGCAGCTCTTTAGCCAAAGCCCCTGAAAACCGATTCAGGTGCAGGGCTAGTTTCATGAGTCGGTTCTACAGTTTTACACATGAAGTTACATTGTTCACTTGAAAAATTATTTCATGGCGTAAGCCCAAGTCCAAACGTTACAGAACTTCCAAAACTGACATTCATTGCAACAACCGTCAAAACAAAATAAGACCTCGCAGACAGGGGAAATGTCAGCCGAGTTTAATGACGACGTTAGACTGTGAACTAATCATCAACCTAAGAGTGTAGAATTGTAGCAGACTATAACAAGTTCTTGATAGGGAGAGTGACGGAAGAAATGATTTATGACATTTTATATTTTCCATGGAAAAACTTTTTGTGTTTATTCAAATAGGTTCTAATTTTCTGACTATAAATTTTCAAATATGAATTATCTAAAATTCTCATTAATTAAGATTACGACATTTTCAATCCAAAACAGAAGGAGGGATATAATATATAACCTAGCTTTTGTGTACGAGAGGGCTCAGCAATTATTCACGTGCTGTCTGTATGCTGTGTGTTTCGATGTGTCAATGCATCTGTGAAATCTAATAAGTAAGTTTAGTAAATATAGTCAAACCAGTATTACAGCCTTTGGATATTGTCTCTTTATTTAATGTTTTTTTCCTTACTTATGGAATATTATCCAGGATGTGTTTGTAAAATTGTAATTTTTGCAAAAAGATCTGCAACATTTTTAACTAATGTTGTGAATATATCTTATGCATCAATAAAAAAATGTGTACAAATGTATATTTATTAGCATGCATATCCAATCTTGTATTTGAGAGCATGTCATGACACAGATGATATGTATATTCTGTTTTGTATTATCCGACATTTTATCTTACATGTCATGATTCTGTATGAAAAAAGAAAGGAAATGGGGTAAATGTCAAGGAGACAACATCCCATATCCAGGTTAAAACGACCCAAAAACAAAGCATCTAGGGGTCACCGTAAGGTCTTCAACACAGTGAGAACCCTCACTTCATATAGCTAGCCCTAAATGGCCCAAAAAGGTGAAAAAGTGAATAAATCAATGGAAACAAACCACATCCAATAACCCAAATATCAAGAAAATAAAATTTTATCAGAAGATAAGAGCAAGCCAATGACCAACATATGCCTGACTTTGGACAGGCGCAAAAATTGCGGTGGGGTTAAACTCGTTTTCTTGGGTCTAAACCCTCCCCCTATGTGTGGTGAATGGTTAAAAATAAATACACAAAAAGACTAACAGGTAAAATCAAACTAAAAAAGTCCAACTTATCAAGACGAGTACCCTTACAATGAAGTACATAAAACAAGAAGACGAGTACCCTTACAATAAAGTACATAAAACAAGAAGACAATACACATGGGTACTGTCCGGACAAATGCTCGCAGTTACTGACAGCTAGCCAAGGACATAACTTCCGTTGACTATGATATCAAGTCTTCTTGCATATGAAACTTCAATTGAAATACTTCTGAATAGATTTCGTAAAACACATCATCAATTATGAAAGAGGAACATGATATTGTGCAATGCCAAATACTGCCAATATGAAAAATTGTTTAAATTTAGTTATGGTGTAAAGCATTTAGGAGATGATCAATATTTTTGACAACACAAACCAAATGTAAAGATTTAACAACAATGCTGTATTTATATCCTGTATGAACAAGTTTGTTCAACGGATTAATAAGTTTGGAAGGACAAGTTTTGAAGTTATGCGCTTTGTAAATGATATTTCCATAGAAGTTTGGATGTGAAATGTCCTGTTCTATAAGAGACCTGCATGTAGAACCAAATTTTCTTAATAAGTCAATGTATCTATAATAAAATTTAGAAAATATTTTTATTAATTTATGATATCTGAGCCCTTGATGCAGAAGATTTTCGGTGAGACAAAGATTTCGGTCGTTGAAGTCAGAAACATCACTACATACTCGTGCATATCAAACAAGTTGTGAAATGTGGACCACGTAAGAAGGGGCTAACGGAACATCGCCGTAAAGATGGGGAAAATTGACTATAGGGAAGGAGAAATCACCCCTTTTATCATAAACTTTAGTGTTTCACTTTCCTAGATTTATCAAGATCAAGAAAAGGAATATGATCACAACAGCTCTTGGATTTATTCAAAGTAAATTCTGCAGGATAAATTTCAGCTGTAAATTTCCCCCTGAGGGAACCCTGGGGTATGGAAATAGGACTTAGTATCTCCGGCTTGCGGGATATGACCCCTCCTAAACCGGGCTGACCCCGAGGGAGCCCCGTGATACAGAAATAGGACCCGGTCCGTGGTTCTGCGGGATGAATACATCCACAATCAATCTTTCGAATGGGATGTAAATTCAGGTCCACGTGTTGGAAGAAATGCCATGCTTCCTGCACGTTAAAAATACCTTGTAGCAAGCTCTTTTTTAGTTGTCCGTAGGTGATCGGCTACAAGGCTAAATTCCCCACTCCTTTCGATTTCACCCTACATTTCCAGTGGCAGTCAGAATTTCCCGTCCCAAGACCCTTTCAATACCCCAAAGTGATTATTAACAAACTTGTTCTCGTCTTGATATAGCTGAAACCTTGCTCAGTAGAGGTTAAACAATATTCAATCAATCATCTGTAAATTTAGAAAATTCAGGATTATTTCAAGCCAAAATATCGTCCAAATATCTATATGTATTGTTAAATTTATCCACTAAATGTTGTTTAGAAGGGTCGTTTTCCATTTTCGCCATGATTTATGACTCGTAGCAATAAAGAAATAAATCTGCTATGAGAGGTTCACAGTTGGTACCCCTATTTATACTCCATGGAGCGTGACGTTTCTCCACACAACTTGACTACAGCGGTTTGCGGTCAGACTTTCCGTATTATGACTTGACTACCCCGTATAAACAGGGTATTCCCCTATCCACCAACTGGGGGCGCGCCCGGTAGCTCTGTAGCCAGAGCCCCTGAAAACCGATTCAGGTGCTGGGAATTTGCAATCTTTTCTACAGATGTTAATAACTTGTGATATATGTTTGTAATCTACAAAATTCGGGAGCAGCTCAAGCGCCACATAAGGGACAGTCATCCTGTACCATCTAGAGAAATAAAGTGTCACTTGTGTGGTTATAAGCAGAGTATGAGCACAGGGTATAAACTCGACTTCACATATAAAAGATGCACACTGATGATATTCAGTGGCTAAAAGAACACCACCTAAGCACCAACCTGAACTCCAACCATAGCCAGCTGTACAACAATTTGTAATTGCATATAAGGAAACATCGGAAATACGATTACCAGCATCGCCACCAGATTCATTGAAAACACCAACTTCCGAAATTCAACTAGAGCTGCCTACGTTTGACATTTCTACTGTAAGGAAACAATATAAAAGGAAACAACAGTGAAACTCAAATTCAAGAAAACACTGTAAAAAGAAGTGCAAATGAACAAAACATCAAAATGAATTCAAATGTAGAAAGAGTTGCTAAAAACAGTTTAATAAATGTATTACCAGGAAAGAAAAAAACTTTAATTAATCAACAAAGTTCGTGAGGAAGCGAAAATCAGGAAGATTGATTGATTGATTATTGTTAACGTCTACTGAGCAATATTTCAGCTATATCAAACCGAGAACAAGTTTGTTAATAAATACTCATTTTGGGGTATGGAAAAGGTCATGGGACGGGAAATTCTAACTGCCACTTGAAAAGTAGGATGAAATCGAAAGGGGCGGGGAATTTAGCCTTGTAGCCAATCACCTACGGACCACTCAAAAAGAGCTTGCTACAAGGGTTCTTTAACGTGCAGGAAGCGTGGCAATTTCCAACACGTGGACCCGAGTTTACATCCCATGCCAAAGATGGGTTGTGTATTTATTCATCCTGCACAACCACGGCATCCAGT